>MU204179.1:3676145-3692985 GCA_017309775.1 Paedocypris sp. Pulau Singkep
GAGAAGGGAGAAAGAGAGAGAGAGAGAGAGAGAGAGAGAGAGAGAGAGAGAGAGAGAGAGAGAGAGAGAAACAGCAATGGATTGATAATAGATAGATAGACAGACAGACAGATAGATAGACAGATGGATATTTTAATTCTTAATGTTCATAAATTCACAGACAGACAGACAGACAGACAGACAGACAGACAGACAGACAGACAGCAACTAAACGGAATAGTGCAAAAGTAGTTTACATGTTTCATAAAAATGAGTCTTGAATTTATAGACGCAATAAAAAGGCAAAAGAAAGTGTCCTGTCATTTGTTTGTATTTTTTATTGCCTTGCACTGCTATCAGGATCTGAACACACACTGGGCGACACGGTCAACACGGTTGTCATTGCTTTGTTTAATTCCTGGGTCACATTGTCACCCCCACCACACTGCATTGCCCTTGCTTTGCCACAGGATTACAGCAGATAAACAGATTGGAAAAAGGGGCTGTGAATTCTCCCCCGTGTTATTCCCAGACCGGAGCTCAGATTACAATACCGGAACTCTCCTCCGCGTCTATATATCAGCAAAATCTCCACATTTAACAACTGAAAAAAATCCCAATACGTCTCTTCTCAAAAATAAAGGATAACAAATAAAGCGATGTAAATGTGGGTTTACATGTTTATTTACATCCTGTCATAAAAAAGTCATTAAAAAGCTCGATCTGTACTATTAATTGAAACAGAAGTGTAAAAAGTACAAGAAAATCATACCTGAGTAAAAACACAAATACTGTACTGTAAAAATCACTCCATTACACCAATTCCACGAAGACTTCAAAAGGCACAAATAATACAATTTTAAAAGAACCTAACTATATTACACCTACTGAATTTAGGCTTGAACAACATGAAATTCTTTATTTATGAGGTTTTATTTATTAATATATAGAAATTACATTTAACACCTCAAAGTTTCTAAATGACAGAGCAAAATAAAGAACAGAATGTCAGTCTCAGTCAAACCCAAAGTAGAAAAAATGCATTTGCTGATAATTAGCAAGTGTCTTAGCATAAATATCATCCAGTACCTTCAGCATTCTGCAGATGGCGATATTGCCTTGTCCGCACCAGAAATTGACCGACTTGCATTACAATGTAACAAGTAACAATAAGTGTCCATTCCTACTCCATGTAGTGGAGTAAAGTGTACAGATACTCACAATCACAAATGTAGTAAGTAAGTAAGTACAAAGTAGCAAAAACAACACTTAAGTAAGAAGTCCATTTAGTCAAATACTTTACACCACTAGATTGAAAGTCTGATGTAAAACCTGTTTGCATCACTGTATGTCAATTAAACACCAAAATAATGACCTGTCGTTCTGACAATGCTAATAATCCCGGTTATTGGGGATTATAAATGGGATTACGTACACTCGCAATGTTTTCGCGGCCTCCACGCGGCACAGTAAGCCAACACCAGCTCAGCAATCCCTTCACAAACCAGAGATGACATCACCCAGCCCAGCAGCCTCCCTCCATTTTCTCAAACAAAGCTGAGTCCAAACCCAGATCTATAATTACAGTCTTAATCTGTCCAGTGCCAGAGGCAGTATAGACCTCGGTTTGGGCCTCAGCCAATCTCACAAAAACACGCTCGCAGTTCAAGTTGAGGATGGAGGACAGTCAAGACGTCGCTTAACTACTAATGACCCCTTCAGAAGGACGGCTAAAAAAACTAAAATGTCGGTAAAATGCGCTGTTGAGTTTAAAGTTGGAGTTTTTTTTTTTGGAGTAATATAACTGCGCTTTGTGTCCATGTTCACTGCCCACATAATCACCCCGTGTGGACCGACATTTATAGTCGTACATGGGGTGGAAACTGTCTCGAGACAGGAATTAAGACCTCTTCTAAACATGACTGTAATTATACCTTTCGATCGGGAATGGCATTTTAAATGAAAATCCGTTATAACGCTCAGGAATCCGTGCAATTCGTGCGGCAAAGCTCCAAAGAAAACACTAAGGATGTCAGATAGATTCTTGACAAAGTGGTTGTGTGTTCATAGAGTGTGCACACGGAAGATTTCCCAGGGTCACCGTGGTGTTAAATATTAAAAACTGAGATACAGTAGCGGAAATTCACACGTTTTACACAGAAATCTTTCTGCATTTTTGATTGGTATTTTTTTGACTGTTTTTCTAGTCTATTCAATATTTGATTACTTTGATACTCTCTTATACTTTGTATTGTTTGCATTTCTTTGTGTATTTCCAACATGTTACCATTTATGTTTAATTTCTACTTGTACGGAGCTGATGTACGTATGTAAATTAATTTGAACCGCATACTGCATGCAACAAATAATGGTTACAATTGAAACAAATAATGTTCATTAAACTTAGTCAAGTCAGTTGGTTCAGTAACTTGAGTCACACATATTCACACAAGAGTTTACATAACAAACTGCAAGGAGTTTTTTGGACAACTTGGACATTTTCATACTGGTTTCATTGGTTTTCAAGTCTCTGAAAACATGGTGATATGGTCATATCTATAAATCAGATCAGGAGTTTTGCAAGATATTTGTTTCACATAAAATGACTGCAAATGATTAATTTATAGATGAATACTTTTTTCTTGAATAATGAATAATGGCTGAAGAGAATGAGTAACTTAAAGTTAAACGGAAGTTAAGCGGAAATATTGATAGAGAGGGTGAAATGCTGAATGGACTGAAGAATGACTAGATGACGCTGTAAGATGATTGAGTGGATGAATGGCTGAAGACATGAATGGTTAGATTCTAGAAAGCTGAATGAATAGATTCATGACGACGTAAGATGGATGAGTTGATGAAAGACTGGAGAGGAGAATATATAAATGATAGAAGGATAAATAAAGACTGATGATATGAATGGTTTGTTGAAAAAATTGACTGGATGGATGTATTGTGATCGAACAGATTAATCTTAATCTTGAATGAAACAACTTTTTTTTTTAACAGGTCGACTATACATAAAATATAATATATAAAATATAACATAAAATAAAATTTTATACATAAAATACAGTACTTACATTTGAATACACATCTTATAGATACATTTGCCCTGTGTGTGTGTGTGTGTGTGTGTGTGTGTGTGTGTGTGTGTGTGTGTGTGATATTCTGGTAATGCATGTTGTTTTAGAAAGACGGTCATTTTCACAATTAAAATCTTATACAATTGTTATCTTAGAAAATGTTTTTTTATGGACGTGATTTTACCCTTCAAAATGTGAATAGTTCACACAACTTATTTAAATTTACATTTACCCCCAAGACAGTAGTTGTTTAATCTGCTTCGATCTTCTAAAACAGTTGCAGGCAGTTTACTTCCCTCTCATTCACATCCAGGAGGAGTATTACATTTATGTTTTCCTTTTTTTCCTGGCTGCTAGCAGACTGGAGTGGCAGTCAAGCCAAACATTTGGAATTAAAAGCCACATCCTGAATGGTCACATTTGAGCGACCACTCTCATGTACATCTCAAATTCTCAGTTGGCTCGAGACAGCAGGTAAATAACTTTTAAATAGGAATTTTTCCCGAATTAAAAAAAAAAACAAAACAAAAAAAAAAAACCCAGAACATTAAAATTTCTTAAACCTTCCTTTGCCTTTACTAGCAAGACCACCATAGCTCCCACTGCCAGACATTAAGAATTCTACTGGACGACTTCAGTCTGTCTCTCTCAAGTAAACAAGTACAATTATGTTGTTTTGGGAGTAAAACCAATATAAAAAGAAGAATATGATTCTTGCACAATAGTTATCATAACACATATAACTGTTATTAATATAACAAATAACTGTTGTTTATGCTCATTAGACTTGAAAAAACAATTTGTGTTTGTTCAACAGACATCAACTTATAGGAAAAATGGGAGTTGAAAAAAAAAACTATGGGGAGTTGTGGTCCAGTGGTAGGGGACATGGACTCGTGTCCGAAAGGTTGCAGGTTCGAATCCTCCTACTACGGGTTCTGCAACTAAGTGTCCTAGGGCAAGACACTTGCCCCCTGGGCGCCACGGCTTAAGGCTGCCCACTGCTCTGGCTTTGTGTGTGTGCACTTTCACGGATGGGTTAAATGCAGAGCACAAATTCAGTATGGTCCCTAGTGGCCATGTTGCCGTCACCTCACTTTCCTTTCCTTCCTTTCTTTTTTCAAAAAAAATATTTAGTGCCATCTTGTGTCCAATTGGTTTCACAATTTGTATGCACACCGAGAATAAAGGTAAAAGTGTGCACATATATCATTCAGTAAAATGAGACCTGGTTAGCAACGCCTATTATTGACTGGTTTTCATTGGTCAATGGTGGCCATGGTTTTTTTCTGTTGTGTATCTTTGGCTATTTTCTTCTGTGCTTTAGTGCCACCCATGTGTTTCATGTGGTTTGGTTTAAATGTTACGCACAAACAACTGTATTGTTAAAACTGAAAATAAATTGTCTTTTAAAATAATTTAAATAATTGTTAAGGTGTCTCAGATTCAAAAGAAACTTGTCTTGAAGAAGTTTCTGGGCCCTCAAAGAAAAGTTTCGTGGAGTCGCTGATTCCAGATCTGCTCTATCCACCTCAGGTTTGGTATTTTATCAAGAATCGGTGTGACTCTTTTCTCCAGAGGAAATCTTTCTCTCCGTTTGGCAGCATTTTCAGCCCCACCGGCATTGAAACAGACACTTCTGCAGAGACGTAGCCTTCATGTCCGTTTCTTGATTTCATATCAGCAGCACAATCTGTGGACAGCTGTACAATAGAGTCTTATCAGAGACTTGTGAAGCAGCCATCTGACTCCCTGCTGCCAGTGTTTAACTCTTTCACAACTGCACGAGTGTGAAGAAACTGATTCTCATCGGCAGTGACCTCGCTCAGCCCGAGGTGACAAGATTCCTCCAGTCCCGGTGCTTTTTGTTTTCGAGGGTCGTCTGGAGACCTCAGGAATGTTTCAGACAAAGTCTTGGACATTTCCCCGCAGCGGCGGCCGGTCCAAGGCCTTGTCATCGTGTCAGGAATCTAGAAAACACTGCGTGAGGAATGAGTGGAATTTTGCTCTTTTCTCAGCCTGGACTTTGTTTCGTACTTTTTCCAGGTCGAGGTCCTTAGGTTTTCCTTTCTGCTTTTTGAATGGCGACCAACAATAACAACATCTCATAAACAATGGAGGCGGTTGAGTGGATGGTGGGGCGGGGGTGAAGTGGTATTGCGTTTGGCAGCTGCTGCCGGGGGTTAGCAATGCGCTCTTTGTGGTGGTGAGGAGATATTATGTCAGTTCCTGGATATGCAGCAGGTCTCGCGGGACAGAGGACTCTGCATCCTTTTGGAGAGCTCACTTTCGATTCAACTGAAAAGGATAAATGTCAGTGGCGGCGCCATGAGCAACTTTTCCACCTGAATGCACTTTTGATCTGTATTTTTACTTTTGAAATGTTTAAAGTGGCTAAGTGGCCTAAAAGTGTGATTGGTTAAGGTTGTAGATGAACGAAAAGGGCGGGGCTTTAGTTCTAAATGTGAAACACAGGTGTTGGTCCATTCTGTTGCCGTGACAACAAGACTTGCCCGGTACAGTTCTGGCCGCCGTGTGCCAGGCTCGAGTTACTGTTTTGCAACTCAGGGGGGCAGAAATCTTCTAAATCATTGCAAAACCCTCCAATAAAGAATAAAGAGCCACAAAAGATTTTTTGAGCAAAAAAGCTGTTTAGTAATTGAACATTACTAAATGCTGAAACATGTTTTTTTTTACATGTATCCACATTTAAATAGTTAGTTGGTAGTTTTATTAGAACCCATATCTTAACATATAGTAAACCTATTCAAGCTAAATTCCTTCTTTAATTTGCTGATCCATGTGCGCCATCTAGTGTTTATTTAGAATTCATGGAGAAATAAGAAGTTGTATTACCAGTACATGTTATTCCTTATTCATAATGAGCAAAACAGTAATTCATTCATATAACATAACGTTTATTTGCCAATAAAAACAAACAGGAATTCTTCACATATATCACTTCGTCTTGAAGGGATCTGACCAAATCTTCACACCTAGTTGCAATAAAATGTAAATTTATTAAAATAAAATATAAATAATCTATAGTCTACATTGTACACACACACAAACACACGCACACACAGACACACACACACACACACACACACACACACACACACACACACACACACACACACATTAGTTGATAAACAATAATCTTTAAATATATAAAATAAACGTGAAAGGTTAGAAGCATAATAATCCAAATCCAAATCCAAACTAGTTAGTGAACATGACTAACCAACAGGCTGCACATCTGCTTGATTGATTCCAGCTCGATTTATCTTCTGCACTTCTTCTGCAAACACAAAAACAAACACTGATCTCTTGATGGCGAAAAGAAAATCCCCCCTTGAACGTTCAAAAGTTTTAAACATGTTCTAATAAGTAAGACTAATAATTAAGATTTGAATTTGAAATGTTTTAATGAAAGTTGTGTTTTATGTGTGTGTGTGTGTGTGTGTGTGTGTGTGTGTGTGTGTGTGTGTAGTACATATTGCAGTGTATTGTATATGCTGTATGTATATTACTGTATTGTATTGTATATACTGTATGCATTTTATAGATGTACATGTGTATATAGAAATGCAGGTAGTTTAATGTGTATTATGACGTAATATCTACCTATTACGTTGGTGTCACACATTATCATAAAAACCTGGATTTGAAGCATCAAAATATAAATCTGTCAGACTTACTGTAGTCGTCGGGGTGAGCGAGAGGATGAAAAAATATCGGATAAAAAGCCACAGCAACAGCTGTAACGAAGCCCCCGAATATTAAAGTTATTTTCTTACTGCTTGACATGTTTGTAATTCCGTTCACCTCATTTCAGGACAATAAGCGAACCGAATTTGTCTTTCCGGTGTGAAGTTCATTTGAATAAAAGTCATCTGCAAGTGAAATTGTTATGACTTATCGATGACACGAAAATTCAAATGTTTTTATTAAAACCACATGTTAACTTTATTGCTTAAACATAAATTCCTGTGGTGCTTGAATGCTGATAATTTGTGTTGCACTTGGGCTTTTATTTTATCATGTGTTTTCCCGTCGTGCTCTGCGCTGGTGTAGCGGTGCTGTGTCAGTGCGTGCGGTAAACGCTGTGTTCGAGTTGTAATAATGTCGGGTAGTAACTCATACAGACTTCGCTGTTCGCTCCCCGGACACGAGATGGACGTCAGGGGTCTCGCCTCGGCCGTTTATCCGGACGGAGCCTTTGTGTCGGTTTCCAGGGACCGAACTGCGCGAGTCTGGGTACCAGCCTCAAGGTACAAGCAGCTTCCTCATATGTTGCCACTGACTGTACGAACGAGTAGTTTAGTTATAAATAATCATACGTAGATTAAAACCACTTCACAAAAGACCCCGAGTAAGTCATTCCCTTTTAAAGTCTATGTTGTGCTCAACTTGAAACCGCCGTGGTTTACGAATGACTTGTCAGTACGTGACGTCAGAACGTTGGCTGGAATGCAAATGAAAGTCATTTGAACCTGAATATTCATATAGACTGACAGACAGACATATACATATTTATTTGGATAGACAGACCGACCGACCGTCAGATAATTGTACTGACTGATAGACAGACAGACAGACAGATACATCGAGATTGACAGATAGATACATCGAGATTGACAGATAGATACATCGAGATTGACAGATAGATACATCGAGATTGACAGAAAGATAGACAGACAGACAGACAGACAGATAGGTGTTCTGACTGATAGATAGATTTGATTGATAGACAGATGGATAGATATGGAGGTAGGTAAATAGATAGGTGGACAGACAAACAGCTAGTATCGTTGCATATAATTAATATTATTTCATTTCTTTTCCTTGTTATATTATAATCTTTTGCGTTTTTTTGTATTTTGCATGTCTGTACGGTCATGAGCTTTCACTCACAACAGCTCACATGCTGTGGTGATGTGACAATATAAGGGATTTGATAGATGAATACATTTACAGATAGATAGACAGACAGATTTATAGATAGATGTTAGTTGCTGGGATTTGCCCCGTGACCCAGAAATGGAAAAAGCGATTTAGAAAATTGCTGAATAGATGGATGTATATTGCTGTACAACTTTTTGCTTTTTAGTTAAACGGCAACGAACAATGGACAAAATGCAGCAATATTCTATTTTTACAATTCACACAGTGGCTTTGCAAAGGCACTGAACTCTATAACTCTTTTTGTTTTGTGTCTTTCCTACAGTGAAAACATGTGCTTCACAGAGATGCACTGCATGAACGGCCACTCCAACTTTGTTTCTTGTGTGTGTGTCATCGCTTCTAACGACACGTATCCTCGGGGTCTCATCGCCACCGGGGGCCACGACAACAACATATGTGTGTTTTCATTAGATCGAAGGGATCCACTCTTCATCCTCAAAGGTCACAAGAACACAGGTGGGTCACAAGGTTTTTTTTTTTTTTTATCAACTTAATGTAAAATTACATGCAGTTTGTTGATGATGATGGAAAAACTAAATATTCATTTGAGGTAGATAGATTCTCTTGAGGTTAAGCGATTTGTGTTTCTGTTTGTAGTTTGCACACTCTCAGCGGGCAAGTTTGGAACGTTACTGAGCGGCTCATGGGACACGACGGCAAAAGTTTGGCTCTCAGAAAAGTGCATGATGACTTTACAGGTGATGTTGATGAACGTAAATACACCTACAAATTAAATATAGTAATGTAATTAAAAAAAAACATGTAATTTAATGTACATGTTAATATAATGTAATTAAACTACATCTGTAGTAATTTATTATAATGTAAGTACCCACTGCTCTGGGTTTGTGTCTTCACTTCACTGTGTGTGTGTGTGTGTGTGTGTGTGTGTGTGTGTGTGTGTGTGTGTGTGTGTAACTTCACTTAAATTCAATTTAAATTCAGAACACTTTCAGAACTTTGGTTCTGTCTCTAGTGTCCATATTGACAAAATTCACTTAACTTTTTAATGTTTTAGGTAAAATGGCTCAACTGCAGGTGTTGGCGCTTGTACATGGCTGTGTTATTATTTTTCAGAAACAGTTCCTTTTAGTCTTTAAATCTTTGCATTCGCTGTGATAAACAAAACAGACAGTGCAAATGTACTAATATTCTTCTTTCTAAACCTTTCCACGTCAGGGTCACACTGCAGCCGTGTGGGCCGTCGTCATATTGCCCGAGCAGGGGCTAATGCTGTCTGGATCAGCTGACAAGACCATAAAGTTATGGAAAGCAGGACGCTGTGAGAGGACGTATTCAGGTACTTGTCTTATGATAAGCTCTTCAAATTATCTTATTGTAGTCAAAAATGCTGTTTGTGTAGTCGAGATGCTGAAAAGCCTTGCAAAAAGTCTGTTTGGTTTGATTTGCAGAGAGCAGGATGTTTTTATTCTGTGCTCTATAAGATCCCACATTTTGATCTAACAGTGCACTTATATTGTTTTTTAACCTTTAAATGTCATACTTTTGTTCTTTTGGTGTAGTTTTACAGTCTCTGTACATTATTGAATCCAGTTATACAGTGATACCTCATCTTACGAATTTATTTTGTGCCAAGACCAGTTTTGTAAAGCGAAAACTTCGTAAAGTGGGATGCATTTTGCATAGACGTGCTAATCTGTCCCAAACCTTTGTAAATTCAGACAGAATGTTTTTATAAACTATAAAATATTGGTAATAATTGTAATAAAGTTTTACTGTACGTAATTGTTAGTTGCTTTCCCTGATCACATGTTTTTTTTGTCTGGCCACGCAGGTAACAGAAAGTTTCTATTATGTCTCTTGCTTGGTTTCTATCGACAAGAGATCGACAAGATAGAAACTTGCTTGGTTTCTATCGCCACTTTTCTGTTACTTTCTTGACGCCGATAGTGAATAAAAGTTTTCACACACACTTGAAGATTCAAAAAGTAAGAGCACTAACGACGAAAAACGCTTTTTGTTTTGGATTTCTTTAACATGAGACACAGTGCAAATGTTTTGTGCATTCCAGTGGCTTAGTATGTGATCAGGAGAAGTGGCAAGCCAATTTACCATTTGTAAGTGGCAAGCCAATTTATCAGTACTGTTGTATCCCAAACAAATGACGTAACTAGGAGCGGGATTCCCTCCAAGACGGACTTGTAAGACGTGGTTCTTTCCTAAGTTGAGGTACCACTGTACTGTGTGAATGGTTCAATTTGTAGACAGATAACAGACCTAATAGTGTTGTATCTTCCGAAAAGTCAAGTATTATAATGAAAACATGTCTTGCAGGTCACGAAGACTGTGTGCGAGGACTTGTGGTGATAAACGAAGCAGAGTTTCTCTCGTGCAGCAATGACGCCAGTATTAGACGATGGATGGTGACGGGTGAATGTGTGCAGACCTTCCACGGCCACACAAACTACATCTACAGCCTTTCCGTCTTTCCTAATGGACGAGGTGCTTATCGGGCTTCTTTCGTTGTTTCTTGTAGTGTTGCATGAATGATTATAATCTTCTCTTCGGTTGGTAGACTTTGTCAGCACAGGAGAGGACAGAACCGTGAGGGTTTGGAGGAACGGGGAATGTACACAGACTATTCGCCTCCCCGCTCAGTCAGTGTGGTGCTGCTGTGTTTTACCTGACGGAGACATTGCTGTTGGAGCTAGGTATCGGGACGTTTCTGTGCCTTTAAATGTCCCTAGATCATTGTTCAATTACCATTTCCTGTTTCCTGCAAGCGATGGCATAATTCGCATTTTCACCGAAAGCGAGAAGCGGGTGGCAAGTGCGCAGGACCTGCAGGCTTTCGAAGACGAGCTCTCCAAAGCCGTGATTGACCCCAAAACTGGAGACTTAGGTGACATCAAGATAGAGGAGTTACCAGGCAGAGAACACCTGGACCAACCAGGTGACACGCTTCATTATAATTAAATCATCTACATTTTTAAAATAGATGAATCATTTGTAGCACAGAATTCTAGATAGTTTTGAATAAAAATGTTGCGTTTTAAACATGGGCTAAAGACAGTGATGATCTGTGATGTAGGAGGGACATTTTCAGGTGGTTTAGCAGACAGATATAGTTGTAAACAGACCGTGTGCTTCCTCCGGATTTAGCCAAACTAAGCGAAAAGGTTATGAAAAGTAAACGGGCCTAAAACTGAGCCCTGTGCAACTCCTGAGGAAACTTTAGATGTCTATATTGCTTCAAATAAAGATTGCGTGGTCTGATAAATAAGACCCGAGCTGATCATATTTTATTAACAATAGAGCTGTTCCAGTGTCATAAACTGGTGGCATTGGTTTGTTGAGTACATCTGTCGATAGTGACTCGCCAAATACATTTAAACACAGAATATAGGGACCTAATGTTAATATTGTTGGGCCTGTTAAGCTTGAGTAATTTTTTGAGTTGGTGAGTATTAGGAGATAAACCTGAAATGTTCTTTTCGCCTAGGAACACGTGATGGCCAGACGAGGCTCATTAAGGAGGGCACTAATGTGGAAGCCTATCAGTGGAGCTCTAGTGATGACCGCTGGGTGAAGATTGGAGATGTGGTGGGTGGCTCTTCTCAGCAGAGCTCCAAGCGAGTGATGTATGAAGGCAAGGTGAGACCCATGAAACATTTACGCACTAAAGGTCTATATTCCGATGTTGGCATCGTGATTTCTATTTTTTTTTGGTCTCTTTCTGAGAGCAAACACTAGAAAGTAGTTTTAAATGGCAACCATATTTTTATGGCAACCATAAGTGTTTTTAAAGTCACAAGAACTTCATTTTTTGGCTAGTTTTGACCAAAAGTACATTATTAAAACAAAAATACAAAAGTACAAAAATAATGTTATTTTTTGGTTTTAATATTGTATCTCTTCAAAATACTGTTGAATTTTGTTTCTGTTATTCAAGATAATTTGTTATATTTAAATTAATTATTATAATAATTATTATATATATAAATATTATTTTTATTTATAATTAATTTAGTTATGTATGTATGTATGTATGTATCTTGGCCACTAAAGTTCATATAGCAATAAATTCTAAACAATCCAAATCTGTTCATGAAGGAATACGACTTCATCTTCACCATCGACGTGAATGAGGGTGGTCCTCCAATGAAGCTGCCTTACAATTTGACCGATGACCCCTGGCTGACAGCTCACAACTTCCTGGAGAAGAACGACCTAAGCCCCATGTTCCTGGATCAGGTGGCTAACTTCATCATCGAGAACACTAAAGGCCACACTCTGGGAGCTGCCCCCAACACGGCTGCGGACCCCTTTACTGGTGGGTTACCCTTTACCGACTGAAGTCTTTTTCCGTTGAATATCTACTTTGGGTTTCTTCTGTCTCAGGAGCAGGACGGTACATTCCAAGTTCTGCAGGCAACAGCCAGGGCTTCGGAGCGGATCCTTTCACAGGCATGTCGTCCTGTTAAGATGAGATAAAATAAGATAAGACTTTATTGTCATTTCCTGTTGACATTCATGATAACATTTTGTGTTGGTTTGTGAAGGAGCTGGTCGCTATATTCCTGGAGCAGAAACCACAGGAACAAGATCTTCAGGAGGAGCTGATCCCTTCACGGGTAAATGAAAGACTAGTTCTGACCTTATGGAGACATAATACAGCAGCTTTAAATATACCATATTTATGCAAATATAAGCACCCTGTTTTTCCATTTTAGACACTCAAAAACTTTGAGTGCTTTATGCAGAAATTTCAAAAATGCATGTTAATACCAGCGCCCATTTTTTCACATTTCGAGTCAGGATCAATCACAAATAAACAGAAATAACTTATCTTTATGCAGCGGTGTGCTTTTGTTTCTTAAAGTAATGGTTCCAGAAGCAGACATGCGTAAAACCTTTTATTTGCTCAATAACAGAAATAAAGAAACATTTTTAAATGGCATTGAAGAGATATGAGTCACAAGGATTTATGGTTGAAGTAGGGTTGAAAATAAGAAAAAAGAAGTATTTGAAGAAAAGTCTTTAGCCAGAAATTTTAGGTTTTTTTTTTGTGCTTGAAAAATCAGTGGAGTGCTTATATTCACATAAATACAGTAATACAGAAGCTGTGTGTGTGTGTGTGTGTGTGTGTGTGTGTGTGTGTGTGTGTGTGTGTGTTTTTACGTGTGTTTCTTATCAAAAAAATGTTTTTTGTTAAACATTTCCACACATTTCTCTGCCTGGATCTTTTTCAGGTGGAAGTGCCTATTCCTCTGCTGCTCTCCAGAAAAGCACAACAAACATCTTTTTCCCCAACATGGACGGCGTTATGTTTGAACAGGCCAACACCGGCCAGATTCTCGGTGAGTTTCAGCCGAGTTGCAATGGAATTCAGGGATTTCAGACGTTGTTGTTCTCGTCTAGGGAAACTGCGGGAACTGAACAACACGGCTCCTGTAGACCACAAGCTGAGCGGAGAAGCTCTGGAGTGTCTGGAGAAGCTTCTGCTCCTGGTTACAGGCGTGAGTCAGGAACAGCCGACGTCGCAGCAGATCAGTGTTCTGTGGAGGTCCAGTCACTGGCCAAAAGGTGAGACGTCTCTACACGTGGCCTACAGTGAAATTACAACGCATCCCATTTCTGAACGTCTTTTCCATTTCTGGGTAGTAGTAGCAGTTTATTGTCACCACAGCATTGGGATACAACATTTTTTACGAAATTGCACCATCTTCTTTGAAAAGAAGCGTTGACTGAGCATTCCAGACAAAACATATACAAACATACACGTCGCTGTTGGTCAACGTTACGCGCCGGAAACGCATGCTGGAAATTTAGACATAAGGAATGTGCGACAGAAAAGTCAGGTGGTGAGCAAACGATGAGTGTTTTATCTGCATTTGTCGCTTAACAAACGGGCCTGAAGGCGGGACACAAACCTTGAATTTATGGATTGACCAACCAATCACAGAGCAGAACACACACATTCACCTATGGGCAGTTATACTGACTGCAGTTCACCTGAACGCATGTTTTTGAATTGTGGAAAACCCAGAGGAAACCCTCGCAAGAACGAGGAGAACTCCAGACCCTGATTGAGCCTCAAACCTGATTGTGGAACTTTATTTCCACACTGATGCACCAACACCCTGCTTATGTAAAGCGATGGATCCAGTGTGGCACAAAAATTTAAAAAAATCTCATACTGTTGGAATAACAAGTCACAAGAGTATTGTAGAATTATTCTAGGTCTTTTTTAGTTCTTTAGCTTTAAAAAGAAAAGTTGACCTTGAGGCTCTTAAATAGACCTTTTAGTTTTATTTAAAAGACCTTTAGGTTTCTTTTATTATTAATAATACACAAATTGAATGATGTTTTATTATTGATGATTTATAAACCTTTTCAAGAAAACTTGAAACTCTTTTGTGGGATTGTTTGCCTGCTGTTCCAATGATGCTGTGATCAACACGGTAGCTGTAAACAACAACCTAACAACCGGATTCTCCTCTCCCTTTTCAGACATCGTCTTCCCGGTGCTGGACATCTTGCGTCTGGCGGTGCGCCACCCGGAGGTCAACGCCCAGCTGTGCGGCGGAACTGAAGGTGCCAGTCTTTGCAATCTTTTACTAGGCTTCATGTCTCCAGAGGGCAAGCCGGCCAATCAAATGCTGGCTCTCCGCACGCTCTGCAACTGCTTCTCCGGGCCTCAGGGCCGCACGCTCCTGATTGGCCAGCGGGACGCCGTGCTCTCTCGGGCCGGAGACCTCCGCGCGGTCTGCAACAAAAACATCCACGTGGCGCTGGCCACCCTCCTGTTGAACTACGCTGGCAGGCTGTACGGTAAACCGGCCGAGATCGAGGCCAAGGCCCAGTGCTTGTCTGTGGCCAGCACGGCGCTGGAGGTGGTGCAGGACAGAGAGGCCGTGTTCCGGCTGCTGGTGGCCCTGGGGACCACGGTGTCGGGCGACAGCACGGTGAAAGACCTCGCTCGGTCTTTGGGCGTAAACTCTCAGATAGCCAAATACGCCGGCGTTTCCGATCCCGCTAAAGTCGGGGAATGTTGTCGTCTCGTGCTCGACGAACTGCAGTGATGCAAACACATCTTGAGAAAAACCAACCCCCCCCCCCCCGCTCAGATCCTTTAAACCGCCTCCGTAATTGGTTTGTATTAAATTTTTCACGCGCTGATGGATGGATGTGAATGGATGCATGATGTGAAATAAACAAGGGATTAATCAAACTTTTTTTAAACCAGGACTTTGTGTTGTTGCTATATTTGGTCCCGGACCCCCACTCAACTAACGAGCGAATACTGGGATTATTTTCTTTTACGTTAAATTGTAGCTGTAATTTTGCTGCAATTCAATTATTAAATATATTAATTATTTATACATAACGTTTAGAATTAATTTGATTTGTTATTATTGGGCATACATGTAAAATATGAAATGAGCAACATTTCATATGATTATTTAATATTTAGATCATAATCAAAATAAAAGAATAACTTTGGTGAAGTTAAAACTTTGGTGAAGTTAAAACTTTGGTGAAGTTAAACCCAAAAATAGAAGCAAAGAGAACTTTGTTTTTTTTTTATTTATTTATTATGTTTGAACGGTTCACTCGTGTTTACTACGCAATGTTTAAATACAAAAAAAAATCCATCTTTCAATTCATTAAACATTGTGCCTTATACTGTATGTTTAAACTACGAAGAAAGTTAAAGCTATAAAATAATCTGAAATCTAAATTCACAAAAAAGATTAAATTCTTTGACTCCATGAATAAAAATAAAGCTCATGTAAACAGTTGATTTGACAAAATAAAAGCTTGTTGCAAGGTAAAGCACATGTGAACTAGTTGTCTCTTCTCAACCATATCAAGTAAACCAGCAGCAAGATTCCAACTGGACTCTAATCCGGAATATTCTGGTCCAACACGTTTCTAAAAACCAAGCGTTTATTTTAAACAGGAAATACAGCTGGAACATTTTCTGCTTTGCGAGCCAAATGAAACTTGACCTGAACTGATCTTCTAAGCTCAGTTTTCATCATGTTCAGGTTGCGTTTAGCAATTTTTCCTCGGGCCACTGGATGGCGCTGTACACGAAAGCTATGCTGTGGGAGCCGAAACGGTTTTAATTGGTTCATTCTTGCGCCCTTTTGTCAGTTTAAGTCATGGCTTGATGAACAATTCTGCCACACACAACATGAACAAGAGAGACTTGTTGTTCTCGAATCAGTCGTACAACACATCGCTAACTGCTGAACGCCTGGGCAGAGCCACAAACCCCATCACGGAAGAAGCTTCACATGACACCCTCCCATCATGCCTTGTGGGGTTTTTTCCCATGGAGTTAATAATGTTGGAATTTGGTGGATTGTTGCATTGCATTTCTATATTTTTAACCGTCTCAATATTTCTTCATTAATTTGAATTATCAAACATCCACAACAAAAACCAAACTGAAAAATCGTTCCATAATTATTAATGGAACATTGGATAATATCCATTGAAATTTGAGAAAAAAAATAAACCTCGTATCAATGGACAATTTACCATCTCCGAAACCTTGCCAACACATCAAGTTGTTTTTTAGTGCGCTTTGAGACAGTTAAACCTGTGAAAAGTGCCTTACAAATGCTCAGAACATGAATCCTTGTCAAGGTTGAATCCAAATCAATCCTTGTAAAGGTTGAAAACAAGGCAACAAAACTGTAAACTTCAGAACGGATTATATCTGTTTAAGTATCATATTCCAGGATACTGTTTTTTGTGACCATTAAGTCCAACCCAGTCAAACCGCCAACGAGAAGTCCAACCCAGTCAAACCGCCAATGAGAAGTCCAACC
>MU204179.1:3693085-3830444 GCA_017309775.1 Paedocypris sp. Pulau Singkep
GTCAAACCGCCAATGAGAAGTCCAACCCAGTCAACCCACCAACAAGAAGTCCAACCAAGCCAAACCACTAAGGAAAAGTATGGGACACGAGGGAAAGAACGCTCGCCACTATTCATGAACTCTCGGGTCAAACGCTTGGTTTTGTTTGGTTGCCAAGGTTTACACAGCATTGCTCTGCTCTTCAGTAAATTCCGCCATGATGTCATGAAGCCAGATGTCCCTTTCTTCTTGTGAGGTGTCCACCAAGTAGATGACAACCTTACGGTCCCAGGCCTGAGATGCCTCATGCACAGATTCCAACTGAGCTACAAAGGGCTTCTTCTCCACGTGGTTCCTGAAAACAATGGAGGCTTCTTCAGACCACTGCCTGGGCTTCAGGCCTGGAAAACAGAAAAGAACTTCCTGAAGTAACGGTAGCTACGCTTCGCAAGAGAAATGTTTTTTTTACCAGCCAGCTGTGCAGTGATGGCCTGGAAAGGAAGTTGGCAGAAATCCTGGCAAAGTGGCCGCAGTTGGGTGGCGCTCACCAGCTCATGTTTACCGTAATCCAGCTGAAACACGGAGACCAGGCCATTGTTCAGAAGTCCTTTGACCAGAACACGGTACCAGCTGGGAAACAAAACAAGATGGTTGTCACACAAGAACCAATCCACAACTTAACGTTTGAGATGTTCAACATTAGCTGGACAATTCAATTCCCCAAAATCGCATCCCAAGAATTCTCCAAAATGCTAAAACTCACTTGTTTTCCACCTTGGCAGCACAGACTTGGTTCTTCTTCACTTGATATGGTTTCTCCTCCGTCTTGTTATAATGCAAAATCATCTCCCCCATCAAAACCACCAGTTTGTACATATCTTGCCACGGCTGTAGCACAAAGTGCCCAGGATGACATGCCACTGAAACAAAGACGTCCATGTTCTGGCCAGTCTCGGGCAGATCCAGCGGTGGAGGCAGCGTCAGGTCTTTAGGTGGAGAACCTGGAGGAACGTTTTGACCCAACAGCCTTTTGAGTGATTGAGGAGCTTTGTTTCCTGCTTCAGTGTTGGGGCTGTGGACCAGAGTGGAGGAAGGGGCTGCCGGGGATGAGAGGAGCTTTGATGGTCCCTTGCTGCTCAAGAAAACGTCCTTCTGGTGGCTCCAGAGATCAGAGTCAGCCAACTTTTGGTTTAAACTCGCGCTGGTGTCATGAAAGTTCTTGCTGGTGAAGAGGAAAACATGAGCGAGATGTTTGGTCTCATCCACTTTGGAGATCTGGAAAACAAGGCAGAAGTAAATACTTTCTGTTTTTATGTGTAATTTGAATGCGTCAAAGTCTCAAATTATTTTTTAAAAGTTTGCTAAAATTGAAATGTATAATGCTTGAATTTATTTATTATTATTTTATTTATTTAAATGTTTCATTTTTCATTATTTTACTTTAAAGATGATTATTTTATCATTTAAAGCTCTGCTTGGATAGAATAATATTAACAACACAATTAAAATAATTAACTAATAATAACATCGATCGAATGCATTATTAAAACGTTAATTAAAGAGCAAAAGTAAATATTGCTCTAAATCAATTCGTTTTTATTCATGTGTGTTTGTATCAGCAGGTTTCCTCAAAAGGGTTTTGAGAACTTGAAAACAAAAGTATAATTGTGAATACAACAAATATTCCACTTGACTTTCGTTTTTCACGTAAAGTACTAAAGTACTGGCCTTCAGGCTGCAGTCGGTGCTGTGAAGAACCGTGTCTCTCAGCCACTGAATGGCATCAGGAGTCCACGAGCCCAGACGCACCGGCAGCTCAGCCAGACAACACTTCAGCGCCTGCAGAACCACCACAACACACACATCAGACCAGTCTACAGCTTCACGGCAAAGAGCTTCACACTTCTCGGGAATCTCAGGCTTGCCACCATCAGAAGATTTTCTCTCAAAGATTAGTGATTTCCACACACCACAGAGGTGGACAATATTATTGAAAAAAAATATCACAATTTAATACAACCAATAATAATATATCAGTCAGATATCTGAGATAAATAAAGACATTAAAGTCTTTGGTGTTTGATTACTAATGTCTGTCTAGGAGACGGTCAAACTGCTCCACATGCTAACCATTTTGCCTCAGCGCTGCCGTATAAAGGGCGAAGTTGGATCACTGCCCACTGCTCGGCGTTTGTGTGTTCCATTTATACCGCCCCTAGTGGCCATATTGACAAACTCATCTTAAATCTCTACTTAAAACAAGATTATACAAAACAGTGCTTTTGTTATTCCAACTGTTTTTATTTTTGCTAAACCCTCTGTAGAAGAATGGCTGCTTCTCATAGTCTGTGATGTCACTAGCTGTTACCTGGGGTGGGGTTGATATGAGATCACGAAGCAAAGGAGGCGGGATCTCTCTCAACTCCGTGACCTCCACTGACGCCTGCACGCCCACGTCCACAAAGAAGATATCCAGCACGCGGCTGCCATGCAGGTTGGTTATCTGTGGCACAATCGCACTTCATTCCGGATCTTACATCAATGAAACTGATTCTGCAGAAGCTGTTAGTTCTGAATGAATAAAGACTGCTGTGTTCGTTTTTTTTAGCTTATGAAACAAATGTCTTCTAAAACCAGCAATTTATCCTAAAATGGACATTAACAGAGATTAAATATTTATTCAGGCAACTGTTTATCTTCAGCAATTTTAATGTGACTATGTACTTCATCTACTGTGTATTTATACGGATTAATAGAGAGATGTGTAGATATAATTTACATTTAAATTAAATTATATCCATATGCCTTTGTCTTTTAATAAATAAACATACAAAAAATGTGTGTATAAAAATTAGAAATATAATTTAGATCAATGGAAAAGCTGTTAAGTGGCAGAACAGGCTTGACTTTAAAATTCATAAAATGTATCTGATAAAACAAATAAATTGCATACTGGTACATGCAAATATTTCAAATACTGGTATATTAAATAACATTCATATTTAAAATAATTAATTACTGAAATAATGTTCAAATGTTAATAATTATTTTTAGCTCAAAATCCCTCAGTATAGATTTTCATATGGTTATGCAATTACTAGCAAACTCACCTCCACTCGAGACCATTTGCCTTTATATCGTGCTAAACAGCACTTGCCACAAAAAGGCCTTGCAACCAGTGACTCAGACGTGACCTTTCATGTAAAAAGACACAACAAAATTATGTTTAACGGTCATAGCATTATTATGCAAGTTATTACAGTTACTTATATAATAGAGCACCATATGCAGCAATGGCAGTCTTGTTCACTCAGGCATTTCCCCGGCATTTACAAGGGATTTAGTTCTTGACGCCTGCTAATCTGATTTAACCAGTAATCCCAATCTGTCTATTTTGGCCCCCTCACCTTCTCTAAAGAGGCCTTAAGCAACATATCGGCAGCTATTTGATGTTAAATCGATGGTGAAATGGTGGTACCTGAGAGTGGAAGTATTTTTCAGCCTTCTCCAGAACTTGGTTGAGTTTGGTCAGGCCTCTGGAAGGCAACTGACAGTAGATGGTCCCATTGGAGCAAACACTGGTCACGCTCACGTTCATATAGGCACTGTTCACCTACGAAACAAGGTCAAGTTTAACTAGATAATGCCATTTCTGAACAAACGGTGTGGGAGAGCCAGTCACGCTAGTCTGAAACTAAGTTCTATCACAACGCTACGTATGTTTCCTGAAAGAGGACATGTTTTTTCCTGCGTCTGCATGTGTAATATATTTGTGATAAAAGTTGACCCAAGTAGAAGTGAGGAAATTGCAAAAAAATGTTATCAAGTCACCCCACTGAAACAAAATGTTGAAAAACATAAATGGAGTCCAAACGTAAATGGTGAGGACTCAAAAAAATATAATGGACACTAAAAGCTGATTTTGTGGATCTGTGAATGGTTGGAGTGTGTAATTACGCCTCAAGCCCAGAGTTGCTGAGATTGGCTTCAGCCTCCTTGTGACCCAGAAATGGCATAAGCCGTAGAAAACTGATGGATGTATTTTGTAAGTTGAAACAACATTTTTACAATAAACCGTGAGAAGACATTAGGCCATTGAAAAGTTGCCGATGAAAGCTAAACGAGGAATCCCATTCAGTCAAAAAAACAAATAAAAAAAGTTGAATACAAGAAAAAGTGTATAAGATGAAAGGATGAAACTTTAAAGACATGAAAAGGAATCAAGGGCGCAATTTTGGGATTTGGAACAACTTTTCTATCATAAACAGAGACGAAAGAAAGATGACTCCAATCCAAAGTCAGGTGGGGGGGGGTGTGATTTGATTAAATTAAAAAATTATAAACTTTTATAAACAAAGATTGAAAATGAGTAGCTTGATGAGGACAGGATGCACATTGAGGAAGTCGGCTAAATATTTTTACAAACATTTAACGACCAAAAAAAATAAAAACACTAAAAACAAACTACGGTATTTTAAAGTAGAACTTTTTCCGTGTTGTTTGGATTCAGAAGAGCTGGTTCTATCGTTTTTATTTACCTTTAACGGACTTTCTAAAGATTTCTCTTGTAAAGCCTTCAAACAGGCAGCATTTATGTTGATGTCGTCGTCTTGTGACGTGTCGTACAGCACAACCAGCGGATCCTCGCGCTCCAAGATCTCAGCCAACAGGATCTTGCCACATGCCATGGACTCGAACCTCTTCAGCACTTCCTGTTCCTGACTGAAACATTCAAGTCCTGTAACGTTCACACACCTTGTTCAAAAATATTGGCCGCGTTGGTAACAAGCAGAGAAAACATGACAGCCAAACTCACCGGCTAGTTTACACGTGGTGGCTTGGAAAGGCAATCTGTAAAACTTCTGGTGCAACTCCAGCAGTTTGTTCCTGCTGAGGACTTCAGAAAAACCGTGATCCACGTAATAAACCTAGATCGTCGACAGCACATATGATGATGAAACAAAACCCTATAACAGCTCATCTGCAATAAAATGACCTCAAGTGACCTCACCTTGACCTTGTCCGATATGACCTCACGCACTTGTGCACGGAGGATCTCCTCCTCTTCTTCAGCACGTACAGCAGCCAGCTGACCAGGCGAGGGGGAGGTCAAGGGGTTCCTGGAAGTGTTCTGTCCATAGAACTCTCTCATCTCATCTTCTAACTTCTCCTGCGCTTTGGAATAACCTTCACCGATGTATCTGCACACAAACGTAATGAATCAATGACGGACGTTTAGGATTTGGAGCAGCAGAAAAAATATCAATAATTCAACTGACTGAACTTGGAAAAAAATAAACTTGAGAAGATATAAAGATATATATTATAAAAAGAATAGCTTGAAATATGATGAGGACACACGTTTAGGAAGTTGAACGGCGATTATGGTATGCAACAAACAATTTATATGAACAATTAACAACTGAAAAAATTGAAAACATTTTAAATCGTATTTACGCAAATATAAGCACCCGCCTGATTTTTCAAAGTAAAAAAATCCCAAGTTTTCTGGTTTTCTAACTTTATTTTTACATTTTTAATAATTTTTCTAATATTTTCTAACTTCTGCGCTTTGTAATAACCTTCATCAATGTATCTGCACACAGAAATAATGAATCAATGAATGCACGTTTGAGATTTGGAACAACTGTTCTATAATAAACAATGACGAAACTAGGATGCTTCAGAGATGACTCTCTTTCAAAGTCAACAGGGAAAAAAAAATCGATAATTCAATCGACTGAACGTGAAAAAATATAAAGTGGATAATGTTGGATAAAAAATAATAGCTTGAAAGATGATAAGACGCACATTTAGGAATTATGCAACAAACCATTAAACGGACAATTAACAACCAAAATAATTTCACATTTACAGAAAAGGAAACTACCGTATTTACGCAAATTTAAGCACCCCCTGATTTTCAGGTGCAAAATAAAAATACAATTAAAAAAACATAAAAATGTCTGGCTTTCTAGCTTTTTTTTACATTTGTAATATTTTTTTAACAATTTCTCACTTGTCCTGCGCTTTGACAACACACCCATAAACACAGTCTGCAAAAGTGCAATTGTGTTACCTAATTACGAACGGCATTTTCATACAATTGAACCCACAACATTAGTGTTGCTAACATCAGCTCTACTGATTGAGCAACATGACTAGTCAGTCACTACTTTTAGCCTTTTCTGCTTGAAAAAAACATGATATGATTTTAAATACAATTTTATAAAATAGTAATCTTGTTATTTGTGTCACAATGTCTTGTTTTATCAAAAATATTCATATTATATGTATTATAAGTCTAGCGCATTTTCATACTTTAACGTGTATTTTAAATAAATTCAGAAGAAATGTATTTAGGCATAGTTACATATTAGACAGTAGAATTAAACAATTAATTTTGTCTCATTTTGACCTACTTTTCCATTTCTGGGTCACATGGCTCGGCACAAAGCCAATCCCAGCCAATTTAGGGCTGAAGGCGGGACACCCTGGATTAGTGACCAACCAATCAGCAGAAGACACTCTGTTCTATAGATGTACATCTCACTTTTCGTCTGTAAAAATAATCCCCATTTGACATTTCAAAAGTTTAAATCCCTTTTCGACGTAAAGGTCTCAGTTCGCACCTCAGGACGACGCTGTTGGTGTCATTGGCTTCCACCACCAGGACGGAGGGGTATTCCTCTTTGGGGATGACCAGAGGGGGCACGGCCTGGCTGCTCGATGGACGTCGACCCGTCGTCTCTTTTGTCTGGGTCTCATCTAAACACGGCTGATTGCGGTTTTCGTCCTCCACCACTTTGGCGTACAGGATGGCTCTTTTGGGGTTGTCAGGCATGGGATAGTCAATTGTACATATATCTGAGAGCAAAGTGAGGTGGTCCAGCACAAAGTCCGGTAGTTTGCATTTATACGTGTCCTGATAGAGTTTGGGCAGAGCGTGTGCCCACAGTCCACTGCTGTACTTCAGAAGCAGCTCTTCAAGCTTCATCTTGATGTCTGGAGACAGGTCCTTGGGTGAGGCTGGCGTGATCGGTTTAGAGGTGGCAGATGGTCTCTGGGTGGGGGTCTTGTCTTGAGTTTGAGGCGTCGTGGAAAGCTGGAAAGATTCTTTAGCAGGATACAGGAGCAGTTCTTGAGGTTTGCTGCTGTGTGGCTTCTCAATCTGTTAAGCAAGTGCATTGCTTTAATATACGTATGTTACACTAGTATACAACACACTAATGTTTACAGTAGCTCTCTAAAACATTTCTTCACAGCAAAAATGCACTGAATCCGATTTAAAACACACCACAAGTCTAAAACAAGCCTAACGCGTGGGAAACCTGAGCATCAGGAATAACTGATCTTTTTTTTTTTTTTTTTAACAAATTTACATTACTTGATTTAAAAATGCAAAAAAGACGTTAAAATGTCCCTTTTATTAACCGACAGTTGTTTATTCATACATTTACAAAAAAAGTAAAAATGAAATAAAAATACTAAATTAAACTTGAGGAAATCATAAAAAACATGTGTAAAAAAATGTGTATTGTAAAAATGTAGAGAATTTAAACTGCACTGAAGGTTTAAAGTTGAATTAATTCAATTTTAAGAGCATTATAAATATTTAGAGTACTGTACTTAAGTACCTAATTTACAGTGAAAACAATATCACCTCAATCGAATATATCTGAATATCACCTCAATCAAAAAAAAAAAAAAAAACAATAACAAAACCCAGAAAATGAAAACAAGTCAGTATCAAACATCAAGTTTAAAGCTTAAAACTTTAGAGAAATTATTTAGTCTACTAAATTTCTTCTATACACCAAAAAGTATTGACAAGAAGTGAATAATTTTAATAATTATAGTATACTAGGAAAATAGTATATAATGTAATGTATAATATACTGTATCTATAAATACAAAAATAATATTATGCATAGAAATATACAGTACATTATATCTGTATATAATTCTGATTAATCTGTAGATGTTCTGCTCAGTGCTCTAAAGCCTCTCCTTAACTCTGAACTTACAGTACAGATGTGGGTCCAGTGTTCCAGGTCCTTCAGGGCTTCGCTGGGCAGGTCTTGTTTATAATGCTCTCGGTAAAGATGAGGGAGTTTGGAAGCCCAGAGGCCATTGCTGTGCTTGTGAAGAACCTCTTTAAGACGAGACTGCACCAGCTTGGGACTGTACGGCGCCGGATGAGACGTTCTGGGTTTGGCTGGTGTTGTTATTTCATTTATGTTACAGGAGACTACAACAATCCACAAGAAAAACATTACGGTTTATTACTCCGCCATGTCAACTTGAAGGCATCAAGATAAGGTTTGCTGCAGTGATTGCTGGTCCCAACACAAAGATTCTAGTCAGACGCACGTTAGACTCGCAGTGAACTGTGCTTAATGATGTATTTCTTCCTATAAGTCCGTAGGGTTTAAGTCTACGCAAAGGTATAAATCTACATCAATGGCTAAATTAATTTGTATGGTTCGAACTTGCAACCATCGTGATGCAGGTCAACTCTCCAACCACTAGGCCACAAGATAAGAAAAAGATATGTTTAAGGCGGTTAAACTCAGCTAGCGTCTCTCTTTCAAACATCTACATGGTAAGTGAAGGCATGTGCTCCTCAGAGAGCCTTCTGTCTAACAGCAGGAGTCTTTCGGCTGTTTGAAACGGGCTGAATGTCTCGTTTCATCTTTTAATGAACATCCCGTGTGCCTGAAGGCTTTTCTGAGAAAGAAAGTGAAGTGGCTGGATACAGCTGGATGGCTGTAACCTTTAAAGGAGAAGAATGCTTCAGCCCTCTGCTCACCAGTGCTCGGCGGTGGGTTGCGAGAGAGATGGGCATGAACTTCCTTCTGGAAACGGGAGGGAAGTGTCATTCTTTTGTCTGGCCTAGAAATGAGACTGAAAAAATAAATAATAATTACATTAATTGCATGTTTTTACTCTGTACTGTTTATTTAATTTTTTTTTATTTTAGAAATTTTTAGATTATTATTATATTTAGATTTATACTACCACCTGACTTAAGAATCTGTTATCCTAACATCTATTACGGTACATCTGTCACCACAACATCTGTCATTAGAACTTTTGTAATAACAATCTTTTGAAGTCTCATAAACATTGGTCATCAGAACATCTGTCTTAGAATTGGTTTAAAAAAAACATCAGTCATCAGGACATCTGTCATCAAACATCTGGCATAAAATCACCTGCCATAATAACATCTGTCATCAGGACATCTGTCTTGAGAATCTTTCTAAAAACATCAGACATTAGCACATCTGTCATCTGAACATCTGACATAATAACATCTGTCATCAGGAGATCTGTCTTGAGAATCTTTCTAAAAACATCAGACATTAGCACATCTGTCATCTGAACATATGACATAATAACACCTGACAGAATAACATCTGTCATCAGGAGATCTGTCTTGAGAATCTTTCTAAAAACATCAGGCATTAGGTCATCTGAACATCTGTCATAATAACGCCTGGCATAACAACATCTGTAATCAGGACATCTGTTTTAATAACCTGTCTAAAAACATCAGACATTAGGACTTCTGTCATCTGAACATCTGTCATAATAACGCCTGGCATAACAACATCTGTAATCAGGACATCTGTTTTAATAACCTGTCTAAAAACATCAGACATTAGGACTTCTGTCATCTGAACATCTGTCATAATAACGCCTGGCATAACAACATCTGTAATCAGGACATCTGTTTTAATAACCTGTCTTAAAACATCAGGCATTAGGACATCTGTCTTAAGAATCTTTCTTAAAAAATCAGGCATCAGGACACCTGTCATCTGAACATCTGGCATATTAACACCTGCCATAATAACACCCATCATCAGAACATGAACACATAAACATCAGCCATCAGAACATCTGTCACAAGAAAATCTGTAATAAAACAAGAGATGAGAATCGGTCATGAAAACATCTGGCATAATATCTGTGGTTTTAGGACAACCGTTTCAGCAACATCTGTCTCGAGAACATGTCATATAAGTCCATCATAAGAATGCTCGTAATACAATCTGTCATCAGAATGTGTCCTCACATTATCTGTCCTAAAAAGCTGTCATAATAACACATGTCCAAGAATTTATGCTATCAGAACATCTGTCAGAAGAACATCTCTCACCTAGACATCCATCTTAAGAATCTGTCTCAAAAACATACGTCATCAGAATATCTGTTGTACGAGTCTTTTACAATTCTACCAAGTAAACACCCATCATCTGAATATCTGTCATTACAACATCTATTAAGAAGAACGCCTATCCTGGTGTAAAGATTGCTGTCATCACAACATCTTTCACAAGAACATCTGGCATCAGAACATCTGTCACTATAACATCTAACAAAAAAAAGAATCACTTGATCGGGCAGAGGTGTGGTTTTAGGGAGAATTTGTTGTGTACACACACACACACACACACACACACACACACACTTCATGTGTATGGAGTATTTTGAGGTCTCATTACAGTTGATTGTCATGTGTGTCATACGACCCCAAACTCGCCCTGGCAAGTACCAAAGGCAAAGTGCTGAATCATAGTGGACCGGGTTAGAATGGCTAATCTGTGAGTGAATGGAGGGAGGATTAACATGCCACAGTCTACCTGCTAAACTCTGCCACTCTCTGTGCCCTCATCGCCATTGTGTGTGTGTAGGTGTGTGTGCGCGCGCCACAGTGAGCAGCACAAGACAAAAATCAAAAGAGTGAGGTCAGTTGTTTATGTGGCTGACACACACACACACACACACACACACACATACGCGCGCACTCGACTGCTGAATAAGCAGTGGCTCCAGACAACAAGCTGAATCGTTCTCTTATTGCCAATCAAGTCAAATGGTATTGACCGTTAAAACAGAGCACTAGCAAAACCTTCACACTAGACTTTGGATCACCTGACTGACCTTAGACGACAATGTTTAAAAATGTCAGCATTATTTGAAAAAATAACAGTAAAACATAAGGAAACATTAAAATAATAATAATAATAATATTAATATTGAAATTATACATTTATATATAGGACTTCTAGAATAAATATGCATAATAATAGTAGTAATAATAATAATAATAATACATAATAAAACCAACAATAATAATTATGATAAAAAAACGATATAAACAATAAGTACAATTTTTTAAATTGCTATTTACATTATAATCCTTATTCATTTATTTATTACCAGATTATTTGTTTTTACTATTTTTTTGTCTCTCTTCACTCATGCTCATTGGACTACAGTACCCACAGTTCCCTGCTCGGAGAAAAAAAAGAGGAGCAAAACAATGTCTGGACTTCGAAGAATGACAGAAATTCTGCAAGTACAAACAGATGGTGTGACAACAGTGAAGATACTGGCTATACTTAACAAAATATTCACTGCACTCTACATGCAAACATATGTTCTGCTTTTACACCACTGTTGTGAAATCAAATAGAATATTTTTTACAGATAATTAAATGGTTTAGAAACAAGATTTGAGAGACTTTAGGCCATCAAATACCGTGAAACCCTATGAATGTATTATGTTTAACTGTACTTTGACATTTAGTCTATGAAAGGTCTTGAATAAGTTCAAGTTCAGGTTTAATGCATTTGTAGGGCACTTTTCACAGTTCTGTGGTGGCCATTGTGGTGGTCTCAAAGCGCAAGTGAACAAGTCCCTTACCTTTCTGCTTTTTTTGTGGATGTGTTGGATGGGGTGTTGTGGTGTCTACTGCCTCTCCCATCAGCCTGAGAGTCTCTTATGGTTCCAGAGTGATTGTCTCCGTGACCCCCTCCACGACTCCCACCCCGTCCCAGACGTCCACGGTGCTCAGGCTGTCTCAAAGATGTCCTTGGCTTTGCTAGCAAAAAGCAAAAGGCACAGATCATGAAATGTAGTTCATACACAATCAGTAACAATCAAGTAACATTTATTTTCCTTTTAAAAACTAGAACATTATTGAATAGTGAGTGGGTGGGTGGATGGCTAGATGGATGGATGGAAAACCTGTTACGTGTCTTTCGTTTTCTTTTATTTCTATATGACCATTAAGTCCACATTCAACAGAAATGAATAAAAGGCTGTTTATAAAAAAGAATCAATAATGATAAAAAATGAACAGTATTTCACTGAAGTAATGAAATTACACTTCTGTATTTAATCTGCCTTAACATAATCTGCCTGTCCTGTCTCTTTTCACACATTAAACACACAGACTTTAGTTATTAGGTGTGTAATCAATGAAATATTTTAACTAGCTCGCTAATTTGATGACAATTAATTATGCAATTAATAACTATACTTTTTTTTTCTTGGGAATCAAACCCACAAACTTTAGTGTTTCTGGCTGACTGTTAAGTCTGCGATTGTTGAACGTGAACATGTTTTCTTCCTGGGAATGAAACCCACAATATTTAGTGTTGCTAACTATTAGGTGTGTAATAAATTAATATGGACAAATTGGGCATTGAACCCAAAAACATTAGAGTTACTAACCATCTTGCAGACTTTTAAGTGTGCAATTGCTGAACATGAAAATGTTTTTTTTTTCTGGCTATCAAACCTATACACTGTTGCTCACTACAGTATTGGGTGTGTAATAAATTCATATGAAAATGCTTTTTTCCTGTGAATCAAACCTACAACCTTTAGTGTTGCTAAATATATTGCTGACAAATAATTGTTCATAAAATGAATATGGACTTTATCAAAAAGTGAAAACATTTAAATATTGTTAAATTAGGTATGATTCAAATTTTAACACCAAGGTGGTTAGTTTGAGTTCTAGGAAAGGTCTGAACTTATATGGTTAACGGCACAGTAAAGATAAGTCAGTAAACCACTCTCACAAATGACAATAGGAATTTATATGATATCTATATGAATCATAACTACAGTATTTCACTCTTTCGAACAAACTATCACAAAAAGTTTGTGCCATATAATTTCAATAAGCAGGAAACATTCTGTCTAGATTAATGCTGACGTAACTATAAATCACTGTCACTGCAATTAATTCCATCCAAGGAAATGTCAAACGTAACATTCTCAGCAATCTAGCAACGTTGTGTAATGTACAGAAAATCAATATAGAGAATGTCAGACCATCTGTAGGACTCCTCATTAATAAGAACTTAAGACCATAATGTCCTAATTTTACAAATCAAGATAGGTCCACTTTAGCAGATAAGATTAGATCATGACTTAAATAAATATGTCTTGACTTAATAGAGAATATGTGTGTGTTTGTGTGTACACTGTGTGTATATGTATGTATGTATGTACAGCATGTGTGTATATCTTTATATGTCATGTATATTTCATTTCATTTCATTTTTATTTGTTCTTTTGCAAACTTACTTTTTGCAAACCACTAGGCAACCAGCGATGTCTTTGTGCAAAATTACCAATGTTTGCAAAACTACCAAATCATTCAACTTATGTAATCCTCCTGACAGCAAAACTAGTGCAGAAGTAGACTCTCTTGGGGAGGTTTTATTCATTATTCTCCATGCTCGTTCTGGTAAAATAATCAAAGGCATTAAATTAGTCTTATAAGACTTTCCCCATATTTCCAAACCATACATGAAGTGTGGCAAAATCAATGAAAAATATAGAATTCACAATGCCTCGTAACTTAACAGATCTTTTACTTTGCCTAGGATGTGGCAAAGTAAAACATCTTTTTTTTTTTCAAATACAATGAATGTGCCCTTTTCATTTTAAGTGTTCGTCGATGATGACACCCAAAAATTTAAATAGATTTTAGAGTATGGTATACATACTGTGCTGTTTATATAGAAGTATTATATTTATATACACATATATATATATTGTATATAAATACCTTTATACACACGTGACCAGCACATTTGTCTTCAAACACATTAATAAATGACATTAGGCAACACACTTTACGCTCTCCCCTCAAATTCACTATGACATCACGGGTCTTACCTGACTGTGACGGAATGACATCATACTGTCTTTCTAAAAAAATGAGCTCACAAGCACAACAACACAGCCACAATCTGAGCCTATAATCCTGCTTGTAATTGCCTGGTAAGTGCAGGACAGCAGCCGCCGAGAATTCAATAACATGAGTAGAATGGAAGAGCGATTTTCAGAAATCCATCCTTTGTGCAGCTACTGCAGTCTCCAGTCTGCTCCTCTTCTATCGCTCTCTCGCCCCCCTTCTTATCCCCCTGTTCTCTCTCTCTCTCTCTCTCTCTCTCTTCCTGGCTCTCTCCCTTCCCTCACTTTTTACTCTCCCTTTCTCCACATCACACTCTCTTTTTCGCTATGCTCCCACTCTCTCTCTCTCTCTCTCTCTCTCTCTCTCCCTCTCTCTCTCAACCTTATCTCGCTTTCACTCGCCTTCTTTTCCTCTCTCTCCAATTTGCTCTCTCTCTTTCTTTCTCACTCTCTCTTTTCTCTCACCCCCCCTCACCTCACATCTCTCACACCCTTTTCTCTTATTTTCACTCTCCTTTCCTGTCTCTGATTCTCTCTCTCTTTCTTGTTCTTTTTTTCTCACTCTCGCCCTTTTCTCTTCCTCTCCCTGACTCTCTCTTTCAAACCCCCCCTCACCTATCTCTCTTTCATCCTTCTCTTTCTCACTCTCTCACCCCCAAACTTGTCTCTCTCTCTCGCCCTTCTATCTCTCACTCTCTCTCTCTTCTCTCACCACCTGACCTATCTCCCTTTTCTCCACTCTCCATTTTTTTCTCTCTTTCTCTCTTTGTCTTTTTTTTTTTGGTTACTCTAGCTTTCTCGCTCACCCCCTTCTCTCTCTTTCTCTTTCTCTATCTTCTCTCCCACCACCAATCATTTAACCCCCCGCCCCAATCCCTCGCTCAATCTTCTCTTTCTTTCTTTCATTCCTTCTGGGTCGATAGAGATGCTTAGCTTCTGCTGTATCATGGCAAGCCGAGTCACTGATCTAAAGAGATGAATGGTGAGACTTGCTGTGACAATGCAGTTCTAAGCGCAGCAGCAACCTGTAATCTGAATTATGTAATGCGGTCTGATATTCTTAGCTCCAGAACCCGTCAGGCCAGTTTAAATAGGCCACAGATGCACTCGATGCTCTATTAAACCCACGTTGTAAGAAAGCAGAAGAAAATACCCTTCAACTCGAGGGGGGCAGCAGGCTTGACTCTCATTTGACAGTTGACCACCTGAGGTCGACCGGTTCTCTTGGCCGTCCACTGACGGGCCGCAAGTTTAGCAATCTGGGCCATCTCCTTATCTGCAGTGGCATGGCAGACCACCTGTGGGATTATAGTGACCAGGATTCAGCATGCAGAATAACTGTAAAAACGGGTTGAGAAGATGGTTTGGATCTCACCTCTCCAGACTGACTTTTGTCCAGCCGTACGACCGAGGGCATGTTGTGCAGAAGCTCATCCAGAGTGGTAAAACCCAACTGTTTGAAGGGCACAAGCTCGCCCGTCAGCTCTTTATACTCCATCTGTAGTTGGGACAGTGATAAAGCACCGGACTGGAGCAGGGCCCGCACCATCTTCTTCACAAGTTCCTCGTCTGCCATCTTCAAAGAGCAAAGAGAAAATGATTACGACAAAAACTTTGTTAACTAACTTTATTCTGATGTGAACGTATACAGTATATCTGTAATAAATGTGACTACATATTATGGGATGTGGCACCGTTTAAAAAGAAATTAGAGTTTGGTGTTACATTTCCCTTGCTTGTTAATGTGGAAAAAATATTTTGGAATGTTTCAATCCTGACCTCAAATTGTTTTTGCCTGATTTCTTTCTTTCCTTTATTTTGTTTTACTGTACATATATTTTTCTGTTAATTTAATCCATGTGATGATCGTGGCTTACACAACTGCATTACTTACTGTTATCTGACAGAATTATGCAAAGTTTTAAATGACGAGTTGAACCTGAACACGACATTCGCTTTTTTATTAACTCTTTAGGTGAAATGAAAGAGAAAGTTGGCGATAAATGACAGGACATGCCGGTAGACACGCCCTTCATCCTCCACAACGAAACTCGCTAGTTTTCGTTATAACTCGTTATTATACTGATATTTACACGATATTTACATTAAATTACATGTATACATTACTGTACATGCACAGTATAATGCTTGCAAATGTTCCACTACACTAAACTAATGTTCAAACATTCGACTGCGTTGTAAGTTACCGTGGAGAAATGACAGGGAAGCTAAACAAGCCTTTTAAAAAAGTGTCTGAATCTGAAGCTTCGCGAAAATTACCCCTCACTTTAGACCTTTCGATAACGGAATGTTTTCGTTTGTTTTCTCCTCCGTTTAGCAAACTTTCAAAGGAGGTGCTGAAGCGAATTATGGTCGACAATAGCGCGTGGAACTTGAGAGGCTGAACTCTTACCGTGTAGCGGGTGTGGCTCGGTCAGGCCGGGTAAGTTTGACTGTCCGTCACACTAGATGCGGCGTTTTCCGTGTCCCGCGTGGAGCTCGGACCCGTCCCGTCCCGTGCCTGCTGTAATGACAGGGCGCACTGCGCAAGCGCACTTCGACAAACAGGTAGACTGCACGCGCCCTTGTAGAAGACGCTTCTGCTCTAGAGTCCCCGTTACACACGGAGTATTGTGACGAGCACACGTTATTTTGTAACGGTCATGCATTATTACACCTGTGTACTGTGCATCTGTAGCCGCAGAATGTGTTCAAGCCCATTATTAGATTGAAGACGCTGGTGGTAAAGATTACTTCGCGCTACAGCAAGTTTGCTCAACAGTTAAATAAGGAAACAATAAACTTGTTTGCATTAATAAACATTAAACACATTTTAAAGCAGTTGAAATGTTTTTTTTTTAATATATTATCTAAATATTCTGATCTAAGGACGATATGCAAGACAAGCAAAAAATGCTAACTTTGCAAAATATACACAAAATACTTTTTAAACCGTTGCTGCCCTCTTGTGGTAAAAATGAGACATGTAAAAATGTTTCCTAAAAACCATAAACAATTTAGGGTCTTTACTAAAATAACGCTAAATCTTTATGAAAAGGCCATTTCCCTCAAAATGATTTGAAATACGTTTTAACAGGTTTGCTTTTCAGTAAGACACAACTTATCCAGGCTCGTCTTTAAACTCCCAGTTTACACTGAGACCCTTGCAACACAACTTTCAATTAACATTACAGTACAGTAAAAAAAAGTGAGAATGCCCGTGTCAGGTCGATTTGGATTTTTGTTGTGAATATATCCTCATAAATTATTGTATTGCACATATACAGTAAAGTCTCAATATAACAGGACAATAATATTTTTTATTAATGACAATTTTACTCATTTCCATTGAGGAAGGGGAAATGCTGACACGGATCCCCTTCCCTATCGGAAGTCATGAAACGCACACGTAGTTTTCTTTGCTGCTTTTAACTAGTCTGGTTAACAATCCTTAACGTTTCTCTAGTCTAATGCGTGTTTACATTATTTTAAAGGCTTACATCCAGGCGCAATGTGCTTGCCCATCCTGGGGCGCGCGCGCTGACGCGGTGTGTGAACACAGGTGAAACTCGATTCAGTCGAAGACCACATCCAGTAAAACGACATTCGAATTCCCTGTAGCATTTACTTTACGTGCCAGTTCCACCATCTGGATTGATTCGATCGTGCGTGCGACGTGCGCGTGCCCGAGAGCGCGGATCTACCGATATCCCGCGGGGCGTCTGACAGCAGCACGCGCGGAAACTCAATCAAAACCGGGACCAGGACGCGAGCGGCCGGTCGGGATGGACTCGACACGGAGAGAAGTGTCGACTGAAAGCTCCAGCGACGAGGATTCTATTATTGATTCCACTAAAGTGAGAGACTTGGGTGAGTAACAGGTTTTAATCAAAACTATTTTATTTAATTTTATTATGTCATGACAAATTAGCTGGTCTCTTTTTTGTTTTGCGAACATAGTAACATCAGTCTTTTTTATTTTATAATTTTATGATGTATACAGTTGCCACGTCCTTTTGTAAAAGTTATGTTGGATAAACAAGTGGAACAATCAACAATGAGCTACAGTAAATATATAGACAATAACGTTGACAAGTGAACATGGTTTTTTTTATTCGTTTATTTCCGGCATGAATTGTTATGTTTATGTTGCATCCTGTAAATTTATTCATTTCTAATTTTTGCTATACAAGTCACAATATAAAATAAAATTCAGAACGTGATATTAAAAGCGTATAAAATTAAATGTTATGGTTTATGGTTAACAGTTTAATTAACCATATTAAATTATTGTAAATCACAATATAATACACATAATAGAATGAACACTTAGATTTTTAAATTTTACCCCCTTAAATAACCCCAGTTAAATTGTGACGTTTCGATTCAAGTAGTGAATCTCGTTTTTTCTTTATATTTAAAAACTCAAAAGTTTAAGAACACATAATGTGCATAACCAAAACGGTTGCATAACCAGAAACGATATTTGCGGACACAGATTTACATTACAAAGAGCATGAAATACAACCAATCACCTTAAGTTTCTTAAATTAATGCAAAAATATATTCTTATAAGTTGTAGCACTGGTTTACAGGTGGTCTGTAAAAGTTTACAAGTTAACACAATTCACAGTTAAAGAGATTTAAATTTCCAACAAATAAAAAGCATCACTTGTATCAATAGCAATGCTAATTATGCTTATCTCTACATTGTTATACTGAACACAAAAAGTATCTTTTTGATACCTTGGACTTCCAGGTTCCACTGTCACTTATTAACCCTCCGTGAGACATCACATGATTGTTGTGAAATTCACATTCTAAACATCTACACGTTTAAACCACAACTGTCAGATGGTTCCTACACATTCTTACTTCATCCATAATGTACATGTCATGGTTCATGAAGCAAGAGATAACGGAAAGTGATTTCCAATGCGTTTCCAAGTGTTGCCCATGCAGCTGGCCCTGGTGGAAGGGCCGGATCGACTTCCTGCCGACGAGGGCAGACAGGAAGAGCTGTCCAGGAAACTTTGTGTGCTGGAAGCTGACCTCTCTGGAGTCACCACCCTACTCTCGGTATCACAATCACAATTTGCCATAAGTGAAAAAGTTTTACAAAATGAAAGGCACATTCCCATGCGTCTCACAGGAGCTCGCTGCCCAACTGGTGTCCATCAACAGTGTGGAGAGAACCATACACATCACCTTCAAAAGCTTTGAAGAAGTGTGGAAGTTCAGCACGTACCACAGAATGGGTATAAGTGGAATTTTGTTGAAATAAGTGGAATGTTTTTCCTCTGCTTTGTGTCATGCCTAAACGTATACATTTAGGCTTTTTGGGTCAATGTATGGAAAATCTTCTCGTGGATCAAGAATTCTGGTTAATCTCGCTCGACCTGGACTTGGGAATTGAGATCTCCATTAATGAGGAGACACTATATCTGATGTACTCGGGCTTTCTGATGCAAGAAGGTAAAAAAAAATGAAATTTTAAACATCTTACAAAAATGGTTTATGAATTAAAGCTTCTGGCATTTTTAAGGCTCGTTCTTTGGATACTGCACAGCAAACCAGATGTTTGACAGCTCTACGTCGGGTAGTGATATTTATCTGGAGAAGGGGGATATTGCCTTGTTCGAGCCTCCGTTTCTAGATTCAGGATGGACTGTTCTCTCACTCCCTGATGGGGCAAAAGGAACCAAACCAAAACCAGCCGTAGAGCCAGTCATTCCTTTTCACGAGTATGCACTTCTACAGCTACTTATTTGGACAATATTTATCCTTGTTTTAAATTTGCTCCACTTAAAAAAAAAAAAAAAGTAATAGTTCCTATTTATTTTAACAGGTGGTTTCTAAAATCCTGCCAAGAATGTGTTTTAGTAGGCGGAACGAAGAGCTCAAATGATCTAACGTTTCAGATTGGTAAGATTCTTTTTATTAAATTTGAAAAGACCAAAACAATTATGTGGCCTGTGCAATGTATCAATTTTCTAATTTCTGTTTTTAACCACTTTAAACAAAACAGCAACTAATTTGCACTTTAGTATATGAATCGGCGGCTTTAGGCATGGTTCCAAATAAAAACATTTGAAATCAAATTTATAGGTTGATTTGAATCCGTAAAGCTATCTTGTGCACAATTTAGTAAACGGAGATGTATAGATAAGAGGAAAAAAGGGGTATGCAATAGCATTCTCTTTATATGTACTGTATCCATGTCATCAATAAAGAACCATAAATAAAGTGTTCCATACAGAGGAAATGTATCCAAATATATGTGAAACATTGTTAAATATATGTACGTATATATAATACATATAACACACGTTACAAACATTTAAATGGCCTTTTAAACAGTCGAAATTTCAAACAGTTTCCAATTATTTCATAAAAATGCATTTTACGTTCTGTCACATTAGTTTCAGTTTGTGTTTTTATAGGAGTGTTGTAATATTTAAAGTTTCTGTAGCGTGATTTAGAATATTCTAATCTGTTACTAAAAATGCCGTCTCGCCCAGGGCGTCATTCAATGTAGGACCGCCACTGAGTATATGTAATATTTATGTTTTTTTTTTTTTAATTAATTTTTTATTTCATTGTAATCATTTATAAGTTCTAATTATTGGTTCCTTAATTATTAGTAATGTAATAATAAAAAATAAAACACTGACCCTGGCATATCTCTCTGGAGCCACAGCTTAAGGCTGCCCACTGCTCCGGGTTTGTGTGTGTACAAATGCACAATTTCGATACAGTTCCTAGTAGCCATAATGACAAACTCACTCACTTTACACTTTTCGCAGCAGTGGGAGTGTGTGAGACCACAGAAGAATATGCTGCCGATGGGACGGATGAACTGAGTTTCCAGTCTGGTGAACGCATCAGCGTCCTGGGCCTGCTGGTGTCCTGTTTTGAATGGTTTCTGGGACGCTCGGAGAGAACAGGGGAAATTGGACTTGTCAGGACCCGTATGGTCAAAGAAACAGGCTCTATTTGTGAGTAAGTGCGGCTTTGCATGTCACTTCTGAGAAGAAAAAAAAAATGACAACAGTGTTTTGAACACAATTTTGGTTTCAACTTATTAAACCAAATGTTGAATGTTTTATTCATTGTGAAATTATGATTAAACCACAGATCATCCAGCATTTTCTTGAAGGGTGAAGACAGACAAATTGTGTCTTTGGATGAGGAGAAAACCAAAACAAATACAATCGCCATATTGAAAAGCAACTGCCAGAGCGACTTTGGAACAAACTACAAGCTTGGTAACAATCAGCAGTTTACCAATCAACTTACAGTTTAGGACAATATTATTTGAATTAAAGGTATTTAAAAGGTGCCTTTAAACTGAGCAAAAAAAACCCCACAGCTTTTTTAAGCGTTGTAAAAAAAAACAATGTTATTTCTTTTTAGCAATATTTTTTTTTAAAAGTAATAATTTTGTTGCAGGGATATTAATTTTGTTCTCAACAGTATACAAACAAAACTACATCTATAGGGAGGTTTCTGCTGCCATAAGAACGCAAACAGCTTAAACTATACAACCCTTTGGAAACATTTAAACAGACATCTTTATATGAAGAACAGTCTTAACTTGAAGAAAAAACACTTTAAAAATTGAGTTTCCAGGGCAGGCTTCTTGGTGTCCGGAAACCTGCTCTCAAACTAGTCTCACCGGAACTCTCCCTAATGTAAACAGAGAGCAGAATTATATCGCGAAATCCACTATAAATCAATGTTATTTTAATAAAACGTATGACGTGGAAAAATGTCAGTGTTGTAATGACTGGTGTACTTATATATTGACCTGTTCTCAAGATACTGAGGAACAGACGAACTCCACACAAATGGTTCAAAGGTCCCACTGGCCTCTGCAAAACGCAAATATAATATTACCGTGTGAATTTACATTTATTATGCATGTCATGATAAACCTGTTGTTCACCGTTTTTTTTTTTTTTTTTTGCTCAGACAGCAGATGATTTTGTTTTTGTTAAACTGAGCCTTTTGCTTAAGGGTAAACACACCAAGACTTTTAGAACTTTGTTTCAATTGTTTGACCATTGCGACAATCCCAACACTCAAATATTGACTCAAACAAAGGCGTGAATTGTTTTTATAAAAACCGTTTCCATGAGCGGTGAATAACAGAGTGAAAAAGAAACTAGCTTGTTAACTATTGTCTATGCTGCTGAAATTAGTGACTAGAATAGATTTTTTTTTTCTTCCTGAGTCTTACCTTTGTCCCAATCCTCCTCACATTTGGGGGCAGCCCATGGGCTCAAAGGGACGTGAAATTTGCCTTCTGGAGCCTGGTTGCTGACTTTAAAAGGCAAAAAAAAAAAAAAGAATGTGAGATTCTCATAAAAATATATTCCAGCTCAATCTAGTCTTACTATAACTTCTGTCGACAGAGCAGCGATCTGGACAGGTTATAATATGATGGGACAGCTCAGACTTTTTCATCAGATGACGCGCATTAAATGGACAAGTTTTCAGTTTCTTGGCCAACTCGGGATGGTTCTAAATAGAATCACAAATTACTGTAAAACTGCTACAGTAAACTAACTTGTGAAAGTCAGCCATTGAATTGGTCATTTTATTTGAAAACACAAGAGTTAAAGTTAAACACTCATAGGTTACTTTAGATAAATGTAACCACAGGGACAACATTGCCTTAAAGTAATCACTGTATATTTGCAAACGTTAAATAATTTACAGTAACAACTTGGTTTCTAGTAAACAAACCTTCTGGCACTTTATCAAGTGATAAGGAAACCGACAGGCCCGGACCAAATGGTGTGGATCGTAGGGGCATATCAGCAGCTCGTCGGGGTTGCCGGCATCTGCAAAACAAATAACTTATATACTGTATAATAACAATCAAACGAAAACAATCCTCGCAGTTCGCGAATCGAATGAACAAGTCAATGAATGAAGTCGCGCAGTTCGCGTGATGAATTTTCGCGGCTCCTACCTTGAGCGTCTTGCCACCGTGAAGCTACGTCAATCTGCCCCGCGTTTCCCTCAATAGCTGACGCCGTTTCCATCTCTGTGTAAAAAGCATCTCAGTTCGTCGACCAGTTTAAATATAAAGCTGCTTCTTGAACGACGCTAAGGAGAAACACCTGGAGCTAAACTCGTAGCTTAGATCGTCCTGCTACGTTTTCCTAACACCCGCGTTTGTTTTCACTGTCTTTGCTGATTTATTATCTCGATTAGACGCACTAAGTCGCTAAATTACTTACCTGGAGTCTACAAACTCGAAATAAATCAAATAATCTTCAGAAGGCGATTTTGAGCAAACCAGTTGTAACCACGAGACCACGTGTGATTCGATGGTGTCGGTTTAATGGTTTCCGGTTTAATTAAATGGGGTGAAAAGCGAAAATTGTTTTTCATATCAAAGCAAATCGATTATACAAATTCTAGTTTGGTTTTAAACATTTATTGAGTTATTTGATGTAAGTGTTTCAAATGACTTGAAGAAAAGTAATAGTAAATGAGTATTAAAAATTAAATATGAGATCACACTGTGGGTGTGCGTGCTTGCGCGTGTGCGTGCTTGCGCGTGTGCGTGCTTGCGCGTGTGCGTGCTTGCGCGTGTGCGTGCGCGCGCGTGTGTCTATTTTAGTTGTGTGAAATATATAATAGTGTTGTTTTATTTTAAACAGATTTGGCCAAAGAAATTCCAGGATCAAGACAGAGTAAGTAGCACACACACGATCGCACGCACACACGCACGCACACACCCACACACCCACACACACACACACACACACACGCACACACACACACACACACATGCGCGCGCTTATTAAAAACACAAATTTGTATTTTACGTGTGTCTACTTGTGTCTGTCCCCAGAAAAGGCCCTTCAGAAAGACTCTAACAGTCTGAAGCACAAAGTCAGTTGTATTTTGACCAAGTTGAATGAAGCAGAGGAACGTCAGGTTTCATCAGTCAACATCAAGCGTCCCACAGAGAATAAAGGAGGGATTATAGAGGCATCTCAGGGAAATTCACGATTTGCTGTTTGCTCAGACCAGGACAGCACTAGTTCAGATGGACAACATGGTCTGCTTGTGTTTCTCAGCAGTCGTGAGCACCAGCTTCCCTTTATGCTTCTTTACAGCGCGTATCCCGAATTCCTCCTCTTGCATTTCGAGGGCCAAACTGATGAGGACGACATTGTGGCATATTTGAGCACAGCCCGAGAAATTGCCAGGAAGAGACGAATGTCATGGGCACAAAGCCGGATCTGCTTTCTCCTCGGCCAGCTTTGTGCAGGGAGGTCAAAGTTCTCTCAGGCTCGTGTCTATTTCGAGGAAGCGTTGAGTGCACCAAAAGACACTTTCCAAGACATGTTTCTTCTCTCAGCCATTTACTCCAATCTTCTAATCATCTACCTGACACAGAAAAACCATGAGAAGTTCTGGTCTTTGTCAGAACGCTTTTCAGCATTGTTGATGGCGGTCCCCGATTGCTTGTTTGGCTCTGAAGACCCTGAGATATTGAAATGTGTTTTGAGAAAATCCGTCCTGGCCAACCATCTACCAGGAGAAGCTAGAGTCTGCTTTCTCCTGGCAAAGCTCCACTTGAAGCTTAACGACACAATCAATGCGATCCCATTCATAGAAAGACTGTTGATCCTCGCAGACGAGCTTCCTGCATGTGATGACACGTGGAGTCATGTTTTCCTGATGCTGGCCAGACTCTACAGTGACCAGCATCTCCCTCGCTTGGCTGAGAGCTGTGCACGACAAGCAATGCTTCAGGTGAGTGTTCAAAAAAAAAAAGAATAAAAAAAGATACTGTATTTACGCAAATATAAGCACCCGTTTTTTTTTTTTTTCAATTTTAGCGACTCATAAATTTGCGTGGTGCTTATAGTCGACAATTTCAAATATGCACCTAAATATAAGCGCTCGTTTCATATCAAGTCAGGAACAGATTCAAATAAAAGGAAATACGTTGTTCTTATGCAGCGGTGTGCTTTGCATTGTTTCCTGTTTTTTTTTCTGTAAATAATGTTTCTGGAGGCAGACGTGCATGTAAGCTTTTATTAGCTCTTCTTAGATTTTTTTTATTAGCTTTATTAGATCTTATTTTTATTAGCTCAATAACAGAGATAAAGAAACATGAGACACATTGCGACATCTAACAGGAACAAAAAAACACTGAAAGAAGTATGACTAAATACAATCATTAATATTTGAACAGACAAATTAGATTACATCCGGTAGATTTGTGCTAACGGCTAACGGCTAGCACCTGAAAACGAGTCCAGTACGCAAAAGCTTTGGAGCTAAATGAAAACAGTTCAAAACGAAGAATACCAGAGTCAAGCACATTGAATTTGCTCTGTCTGGTACACAGAGAAAAACATGACTGTTCTAATATTTACGTCTAACATAAACCAAGCTCAGTAAGCTTTAGTCTGGTGAGCACCGAAGGATTTTGGGAGGTGTAGTTCCAATCGCTAGAATAGATTTTTTTCTCTATTCTAGAAATTAAAAAATCTATTTCTAAAATTCTATTTCTATTTTTTAAAAACCACACTGAAGTGATGCGAGTCACAAATTAGGTTTGTTTAATAAAGAAAAAACAGTGTTTCAAAGAAAACATTGACGTAATTTTTCCAAAAATAAATTGTTTTATTTTGTGCCTGAAAAATCAAGCGTAAATGTGCGCTTATATTTGCGTAAATATTAGGTAGTTCACTATTAATCCATCCTCTTGCTCACAGGTAGGAGCCACAGTCTCACACTGTCTCAATGGAGTCTCTCTGTTATTGAAACACGCACCCGAGCTTCATGGAGTGACCATCCCAACCCAAATAGCTCCATTCCTCACGCGTGCTGCAGCTTTGGTGTCCTCAAGAGAAGATCCGGACTTTGATCATGTTCATGCCCTGTGTTTGTCATGGCTCTTCAATAGACACGGCATGCCTGAGAGAGCTGTTCACTTCATGCGTACGTTTCTGGACCACACCGACATGCTCCACATCATCCAGGCAGAAGCTACGGCTTCCCTCGTATGGTTGGCTTGGCTCTACATCTGCAATAAGCAGCCCAGCACAGCTCTGGAGGTTCTGGATGCGGTGTTGTCTTCACTTCCCGAGCACTGTACTACTCATCTGGAGGGGATTGTTCACAACATGAGGGCCATTTCATTCCGGCACCATGGAGACATCCGACAGGCTGCTGAAAGCTATCGAGCTGCCATGGAAATATGCGAGGAGTTTGAAGACCGTCACAACTGGGCCGTAGCTCTGGCCAACTTTGGCTTTATGTGCTTGCAAGTCAAAGCCACCAGGCTGGCGGAAGAATACCTGACTAAATCCGTGGAGTTGTTCTCGGAGCTTGAGGTCCATGGAAATGAGCAGAGTTTTATTTCAGTTCTCATCGAGCTGGGTGCGCACCTGGTTTCTCAAGGAAATCACGAGAATGGGAAGATCTACTATGAGTGGGCTCTGCTGGTGGCTATTAACATTGATCACATTGATAGTAAGTCTTTTTAAAGAATGTTATAATAAGAAAATAAAACGAATGAATTAAGGAACGTGAACATTTGTGGGTATAATATGGTTGCACCCAGATTAACAACTAGATTTGGAGACTGACAGAAAATTGAAAGGAGTGTATGAAATGAAAGGCTTGTTTAATGTAAATACAGTATATTTGTATGAGTGCCTACTACTGTGTTTATATCCATACATACCGAATTTTTCGCCATATAAGACGCACCGGCATATAAAACGCACCCAATTTTAAAGGAGGAAAATCTAGAAAAAAAAAAGATTCTGAACCAAATACTGTAGTAAAATATTTTATATCAACTGTATAAAATTTAACATCAGTTTAAGAACAATTGTATGCCAAACATGTAACATGAACAGTCGGTAAACAGTGAGGGGTAGGGGTGGGCGGTTTTAGCAGTATTGAGATGTGCCACGATATGGATTTTGCAATATTGTGGATAACCTGATAATTCATGAATTATATTTTTATATAAGTATATAAACACCTTGTTTTATCTGCTTTATCAGTTATCTGCTTGTTTTATTTTGATCAAAGTCTGTTTTCGTTTGGAAATCATGGTTTCATTGTTTCACAAGATTATGCGCGAGAAAGAAAGCGAGACAACGTATGTAATACCGCGGTATTGCATACTAAGATGGCGGTGACCGCGCTCCGCGGATCTCTGCATTTGCCGTTTAAGACGCACCAACTTTTCACCCTCAGTTTTGGGGAAGAAAAAGTGCGTCTTATACTGCGAAAAATATGGTATAACATAAAATATACAGTTAAGTTAAAATTATTTATTTATTTGTCACAAGCTAAAGCACACGTGTGTGTGTGTGTGTGTGTTTGAATTTTTATCTCCTTGTATGATTTCATTATTATAATTAATAAACAAATAATAAAAGTGGCTCATCTGATGGCAGTGGAAAGAACATCATTGTGATAAAAGAACATTTCTTCACTGTACATGATTTCCAACATGTCTTGATTTTAAATTGAGCGTCTCTGTGTATGGCACAGGTCAGATTCAGGCCACACGTCACCTGTGTCAGCTTTATGAAGAAATGTGTCCAGACGAAGCTCAGTGTATCATCTACCACGAGCACCAGCTCAACCTTCTCCAGCAGAAAGGTGACAAGAGTTCTGAGGGAGAAATATTGGAGAAAATCAGTGGACTGTACCTCAACCTGGCCACAGACAGGTGAGATACATATTTCCTTCCTGTGGAACATATTGAAACGTGAATTCCAGCGTAATTATACATAAACATCTCAAGGTCATGTTCTCCAACAGAGCCAACAGAGCAGCTTTGGATTACACCAAACGAAGCCTGGGAATTTTCATTGACTTGGGCCAAAGACGCAAGGAAGCTCACGCCTGGCTCCAAGCAGGGAAGATCTATCACATTCTCAAGCAGACGGAGCTGGTTGATCTCTATGTGCAGGTACAGTAAAAGACAGTAAAGCGAGTTTGTCAATCCAAGTAGTCATTTTGTGGTGAAATCCTTAAAAAGCCTCTTTTTGAGGCAGGTAGCCCAGGACCAGGCCTTGAGCACAGGAGACACTCTCTTCACTCTGGAGATGCTCGAAGCCGCCGGGGACGTATATTTCGACAGCTCGCAGGAGAAAGAGAAAGCCATCTGCTTTTACCGGGTACTGGTTGGTTGAGCAGGAGACGTTCATGCTGTGTTGTCATCACGCCTGGTTTATTCTCCACTCAACACACTGATTTACTGGAGTATGTCTGTGTATTTTTTTTTTAGGACCGGGCCCTTCCTATAGCAATGAAGACGAGCAGTGTGCATCTTCAGCTTCGACTGTGTAATAAGCTTTCAGAGCTTCTTCTTCAGTTGGGACAGTATTCCGAAGCCACTGAGTACGCAGAGACTGCTTTAAGCATCAGCACCGGTCTGGGTAGGTGATAAATATTCATATATATAGATGTACTGTATTTTATATTTTTACATTTTTGTATTATAATGTATTTAGATTTATTGTCTTTATTTACATTCTTTTTTATCAAGTGTGTGTATTTTTACATTCTCATTTCATTTCTTTGTACCAAACGGTGTTCAAACCAAATAAAGTAGAATAAAGTGCCAATAACGGTATTCTATTCTATTCTAATAACATTCAATTCTATAACATTTATGTCAATATTGAGCTTAATTATTGTTTATAAACAACTACTGGCCCACCTGAGTACACAGAGTGTGCGCTCATACATCTTCCAAAAATCGATAAATCCACAGACAATCCCACGACCTGCCACGATGAAAAGGTTATTACGGTTACAATACTTGTATTATAGCATTAAAGTTATGAATCTTATTTTTATTACAACAGTGACGTAACTAAAGGTTTGGAAGATTCCTGCTAAGCACGTGAAAAGAATCGTGAAGCCGACCAGGCTCTCTTTGCTTTCACTAAACATTGAACCATTGGCTTTAGGAGGCGTCTAGAGGAGTCTGAGATCCTGTGGTGTGTTTTACAAATACATGCTGAAGCGCTTTGAGAGCATTTCAAAGGGTTAAACAAACTAGCTGTGACAACAGCCTAAAACTAAATATCTATAACTAAATCTAAATCTAAAAGTCAAGCAAGGCCAGACTGGTTTCAGGAACATGTAGATGCAAAACAGACAGCAAACAGGAACACTCAACGTTTACAATCCAAGCAAATGACACAGAAAGCACGAGATTTAAATAAGGAAAGAGGATGTAGGTTAGCGCACAAACTGAACCATTTAGTCAGTATTGAGTCCGTCTCTGCAGTTTTGCAGAGTTTGCAGACTTTGTGATCACCAAAGTTAATGCCAAATCAATCAAATGCTGCAAATTTAGTCATTTCAATGTAAATATTTGACACATTTAGTTTCTTTAGCACATTTTGTTTCATTGCAAAAAGTCAATTTTGATCGATATGCTTTAGACAGTGCAAATGTGACATGAAGTCCAAGCATCTGTCAGAAAAATGGTAAATCCTTCTCAGCCACCATCAAACATAACCACCATCAAACACCATTAAACTGTAAAGTGGCAAAGCAATAGCTAGAAAGTTAGCAGGCGAGTGGGTGAATGGTTTTGACTATAGTCTACAATAGTTCACAATAGTCTACAACTGACATTCACACGGAGCATCTCCATCAAGGAAAGGTGCCAGAGTACTCTCGAATTAAATGTCTAATGCCTGCAGTCTGGTAGCTTCTGTGCTTCTTAAAGTGTTTCAAAAACTTGTAAAATTGTACAAAAAAAAAAATAAAGCACTTATGTTGTAAAACATATGGCACGTGTAATATTCAACATATAAAAAAAGTGGAAAATTGCCACAGATTTCTAGAAATTACAACCACAAATTCTTTATTTACTTGTTTATTAATATTAATTATTTAATAAAGAATATCTAATTGTGATATTCTGGTAGGAATGAGTAATGACACATTGACCCAGTGAAGAGAACGAGGAAAACCAGTTACCAAGGCCAAGACAAATAAAAAAAGAAAATAAATAAAGATAAATAAAATACAAGATAAATAAAAAAAAACAGGTGCCAAATAGTTATTGTAATAAATTCATTCGAAAGTCACATCATGTGTGTTTTTTGTAGAATAGAAGAATACAGTATTTGTTTTGCATATGCTGTATATTTTTACAACAAATGGCAAATTACAAATGAACAAAACACGCACAAAAAAAGATTACAATCTTCCAGATATTACGTAACTACCATGTAATTATGTGTTCAAAATTCCTGCAATGCAGCACTTGTTTATTGACATGAAAACACTGTAAGTGACACTGTAAGTGACCTTAACATATTCGTGCATTTTTCCAAATCCACCTCATTCACGTCTGCGTTTTAATCTGCAGGCTAAATATTTTCCTCTTACGGAATGTAACGAACGTGTCTGTGACTGTAAAGAGTTAAATTCCCTTAGGAAAGAATGTGTTGCATATACAGCGGATAATAATCTAACCCTTTCTTTCAGCCGACCGTTTAAATGAGCGTGTGGCGTTCCATCGACTTGCCACACTGTACCACTGTCTGGGTCGCTTCGAAATGGCCGAGCACCATTTCCTGAAAGCGCTGTACTTGTGCCCTTCACCGCTGCAGTATGACGAGGAAGCCTTGTACTATGTCAGGGTTTACCAAACACTTGGTGACATCATCTTCTATGACCTGAAGGTAAGGGAAATCCCATTTCTTGCTTTAACACCTCCCATTGTGCTTGCGTCTGCGCAGACAGGACTGAAAGAATGACAACGGCAGAAACAATCTTGATCAATTTAACGAAAAGTTGTGTTATTATACAAAGCTGTGGTATTCTTTCACCCACCCACACACTCAGACTTGCATATATATAGATTAGTGGGGACTCACCATTCCACTTACATAAAACAATACATTCCCTCCTCCTTAAATAGTTAGAGTGAAGGTCAGAGTGAATCCCCCTTTACTCTAACCTTCACCAAAACTCAATGTAACTCCAGGCCTACAATCCCATCTTGAACTTCAAACAGGCCTTCCAAGTTGTGGAGTACAGACCAATCTCCCCACAAGTGACCTTTGGTAAAAACAAAACAAAAAAAAAACATAGGATTTTGTTCCAAACATTAAGTGCTTAATTTTTTGTTTAATTAGTATCATTTATCTTGATCTGTATTTATTGTTTACCATTGTGTTATTTTTTCTCATTGATGGGACAAATAAAGGTTTTCTTCTTCTTCTCCTTTAAACTATATGCAAAATCTAACATACTTACATAACATAATATACTAAAAATATACACACAGACATGTTTAACTGATAAATAACCGGTAATAATTAATAATGTAATAATGATAGTTTAACCGGTAATAATTAACATACCATAGATTGGGAATAAGTTTATAAGAATATATATATATATATATATATATATATATATATATATATATATATATATATATATATATATATATATATAAGAAGAAGGTACAGTTTATTTGAGTTTTGGTTAAGGTTGGGGGGGCATTCTGATTGTAGAAGGACTATTTGTATAAAAAAAATATATATATATTTATTTATTTATTGGTTGGTGTCAATGGTGGGTCTCCACTATGATATAAATGCATGTAAGCTTGTGTTTTCTAGGACCCTTTTGATGCTGCTGGATACTATCACTTGGCTCTGGCTGCTGCGATGGATTTGGGCAACAAAAGGTCTCAGCTTAAGCTGTGCACTCGATTGGCCACCGTTTACCACAACTTTCTCATGGACCGTGAGCTCTCCTTGTTCTTCTACCAGCGAGCAAGAGCTTTTGCCAACGATCTCCATATCCGCCGCATCAACTTGGCTCCTGACCACAGTTTTCGGACCACAGCCCAGTACAAAAACGCTATAGCTGACATGGCGAGGTAGAACTGGATTATAACTCGACCTGTCTTTGTGTGGATGTTTTTGCTTTCTGTTGACCAAATCTTGTAAATTGAGTTGATTTATGCTGGGAGATTTGAATACTTGTTTTTTTTTTTTTTTTTTTTTTTTTTTTTTTTTTTTTTTTTCATTTTATTCTCTTTTCTTTTTCTTTGCTCCTCTATTTACTATTTAATACATATATTTTTCACCAGGTCTTAATTCTTAAATCCATCTTCACACCACTAGAGACCACCACAGCACTGGAATCCAACTCATTACACTTTTCATTCCAGTGGACTACATATTTACAAGAAAAATACTGTACAGCAAAACCAACGGAGTAAAACATAATAACACGTATAACTCAAATACGTGACTGATTAATACTTAAATACACCGGTATCTGATATGGAGACATTAGAGCATGTCGCACTAAGGAGAGTTTAAAACGAGATATTTTGTAAAAATGATAAAAAATCTGATAATGTATTTCTAATGGCTGTGCTTGTTGATTATTTATTACTGCTTTAAAGGGAATTCCTAAATATTGCGAACTGGAGTAAGTATTACTCGGATTTCGTATTTCCAGTGGCTTGGATAAAGTTCCACGCCTCCTCTGAAGAAAAGAGGAAAAACAGATGGAACTCCGTGGCTCGGATGGACTGGAACTAGATCCTGCGCCGGGCATCGCCACTTTCCTCCTCAACAAAAGAGTCGGATTAATGTGGACGAAGAGCTCGAGCTGGAAACCCGAGCTTACTTACTACTTGTTACTTGTAGCGTTCGCTCCTTTTGATCTGGACCGGTGCGTGATGCTGATCTCCGGTGGACACTGACCTCCAGTCGCATCTTCTCCTCCAGACAACAAAAATGCGGGTCGTTTTGTATCTTCCGGTCATTTTCCTTTATTTCCGAAATGCCGCGGCGGACCCCAAAGCCAAGTGTCCGGAGCGCTGTGACGTCAGCACGTGTCCGAGCCCGAGCTGCCCGAGCGGGTACGTGCCCGACCGCTGTGACTGCTGCCTCGTGTGCGCGCACGGTGAGGGCGAGAGCTGCGGCCGCAAGGAAGACCTGGCGTGCGGGGACGGGCTGGAGTGCAAACACCCGTCCGGACGGAGACTGGCCAAAGGCGTGTGCCAGTGCCGCTATGGCAGCAAAGTGTGCGGCACTGACGGAAACACCTACGGCAACATCTGCCAGCTGAAGGCCGTGAGCAGGAAGGCGCTGCAGCAGGGACTCGCCGCCGTCTCCAACCTACACAAAGGCCCTTGCGAAAGTCATCACGGTAAGTCATTTGTGCAGAGGAAGGAACACTAGTGATACACACAGACACACACACATGATTGATAAATGTGAATATTTCTTTCCAAAATATATTTATGTGACCATGAGACCATGTATGCTTCACTTGCTCCTTATTGTAAGTAGCATTGGATAAAAGCGTCTGCCAAATGACTGTAAAGTAAAGTAAATGTATGTCTGTACTACACACACACACACACACACACACACACACACACACACACACACACACACACACACACACACACACACACACACTGTTTTAACAGACACACTCTTATATTAAAAAAAACATGTATCTATGTACAGTATATATATATATAAATCAAAAAACAATAAAGAAACATAACAAATGACAATTAGGTATAAATACAGCTTTGTTTTTCATATTGTATTTATTTATATAGAAATCAACACCTGAATCTCAATAAATTACATATATAAATACAGTATTGTTTTTATATTTAATTTATTTATATAAATACAAATCCCAACTCGCCATCTATGTCTCCTAAAATAAGCTGCCCAATAATCACATTACATGTCTGAAGTAAAAAAAATAATATATATATATATATATATATATATATATATATATATATATATATATATATATATATATAAATATTTTTAACAGAATAATGTCAACAGAAACACACGCCACCTTTCCGCAGCCTATTCACAGTTTAAACTGCTAATCTCCATAAAACACTCCGGTTCATTGCAAAATAAAAGCAGCTTTCCAAACATAGACTTACACTTTGTGGGAAACCCTAAAGTGACCACATCAAATATCACGCTGTCTAGGGAAAGAGTGTGTGGACAGAACCACACACACATTTTACTCCAGCCTATCAGCTTTAATAACACCTCCATGAATGACTCTACTGTGGTTCCGAGCCTCATACCTTCTGCGTTCACCCAACGAGACTGTTGACCGTCACATTGCGTAAAGCCACCGGTCAGTATTAGTATTGGAACAAAAGAAATTCTCACCCTCAGGAAACAGAGCTGCTTTGTGTTGATCAGATCAGGCCTGATTTCCTGAAGCTTTTTGGAGGAGACTGATCCCAGAACAAGGCCTGTCTGCGTCCTAATCTTTTTCGTTTAAAGGAAATACATATCAGTCTGCTTCTGGATGTTGTTCTAATAAGATGGCTTTACAAATCATATGTAAAAAAAAAATTGGCCGATCTAGTAGGAATATCAAGTTTGACCCAACAATAGCACGGTGGCGTAGCCTGTTGCGCAGCCTGCTTCCGTGTGTGACCCTCTGTGTGATTGGTTGGGCCACTTCAGGCACAGAGTTGCTGGGATTGGCTCCAGCTCCCTGTGACCCAGAAATGGAAAAATCCAGAACAAGGGAAAGAGGTTCAGAAAACAGTCAAAAAACTGACTGTTGTTACCTCTCTCTCAACATATATTTTCAGTTTCTCTCTCTCCCTCTATCTCTCCAATCTCTCTCCATAGCCCCCCCCCCCTTCTCTTATTCTGTCTCTTTCTCTCTATCTTTCTTTTTGTCTCTCTATCAACATGTCTTTTCTCTCCCTCTATCAATCAATCTCTTCTATCTCACTCTCCCCCTTTAATATAATCTTTCTTTTAGCATCTCATGCTCTATCAATATATGTTGTTTCTTAATCTCTCTCTCCACATCTATCAATCTCTTCTATCTCTCTCCATAGCCCCCCTTCTCTTATTCTCTTTCCCTCTCTCTCATATAATCTCACTCTTTGCCTCTCAATCATGTCTTTTCTGTTTCTCTCTCTACCCCTATCAACATCTCTCTTCTATCTTTCTCCCCCTTTCATATAATCTTTCTTTTTGCACCTCACGCTCAATCGATATATCTTATTTCTTTATCTCTCTCTCTCTCTCTCTCTCCATTTCTATCATTCTCTCTATGGCACCCCTTCTCTTATTCTCTCAATTTCTCTCTCCCTCTCTCATATAATATTTCTCATAGCCTCTCACTCTCTATTAATACATATTTTCTGTTTCTCTCTCTCCCTCTATCAATGTCTCTCTTCAATCTCTCTCTCTCTGATATAATTTCTTTTCACCTCTAACGCTCTATCAAAATATATTTATTATTATACTATTTATTAGTATAAAATGTTACAAAATTATCAGTACTCTTTCTCTCTCATGTAATATTTCTCTTTGACTATAACTCTCTATCAATATATCCTTTCTGTCTGTAAAAAAAATAAATTTTATACACGGTGTATATGGGTATGGTACACAGTATGGTAAAGTAAATGGGTCAGAAGAATAGACCATAAGCAAAGGAAACCACAGAGAACCCATGACTATTATTTACAGTGGCCATTTACAGGAGCAGAAAGCCATTACAACATTGAATGTCACAAATTATAACATTTGGTTTCAACTAATTTAGGCTCAGAATAAAACATATATAGAAGGACACAGACGCTGCCAGCGGCTTTCCACCAGATTGTGTCTGGTCTCTTCACTGTAGACTGGAAAAGAACATGGGAATTATTAACAGCACATTTAGACAGTGATTTTTTTTGTGCAGTCCGAGTTGAATGAAATATTTAGCACAAGTTGACTTTTGGAAACCGGATCCGTGATGCAGCCGCACTGGAACGCACTTTTAAACGAAGCCTTCCTTCTGATTGATGATTAACAGTCGGGTGGGAATAATGGTCTGCTTATGGTCTCTCACAGCTTTAAAAACATTTTTTATAAAGATTAAAAGCCTTTTATATAATATTGAGGATGTTCATGGATACTTCAAAATCACATTTCTTCTATTTTATTCACTTTTTCATTGTCGTGATCTTCTATCAAAATTAGGTTGATATTTGTTCCTGTACTGACTGATAAATATAAAATATTCATAAATAAATGCTCATTATAAATAGTTAACTCTATTTGCAATTTATAAAGTTTAATATATATATATATATATATATATATATATATATATATATATATATATATATATATATATTTATATAATTGTACGGATAAACAATTCTTATAAAGAACTGTCTAAATTTGAATAAAATATTTCAAATAAAGAACTGCAATAATTAGCTCGTCAAATAAACAGTTGTGTGAATCCATCCAATTTTACCACTTACTCCATATCTCATAATTGGGAGGATAATTAGTCATATTAATTCTCCGTCTAACATCATTATTGCCATATAAAGTCAAAAATGTAAATGTATGTGTACTTCATGTTAGTAAGAAAGTTGGGCTTACGACCAAAAGAATTGCTGGTTTGAGTCCTAGTCCAAATCCTTGACTGAACCCTGGACTGAATCGGCTTTCTGCCCACTGCTGGTGTGTGTGTGTGTGTGTGTGTGTGTGTGTGTGTGTGTGTGTACACAGTTCGCTGGATGGGTTAATGCACAACCACACCTTTCCGTATTTACCTATTTAAATAGTTGCCAAAAATGTTGTGCGAGTCGTATTTGCTCCGAATGTAATTATTAATGATATATAATGATATAATTAATAATTATTAATTGTCTCTGCTAGTATAGGAACCACACACCCCAACAGCCCGAGATACAAATTCAACTTCATTGCGGATGTGGTGGAGAAGATCGCTCCGGCTGTGGTGCACATTGAGCTGTTCCTGAAGTAAGTCCAACTCTTTCATGGTAAAGCAGCATCTGTACAGAACGGAACATCTGGGAGGACGTGGTGGCTTCTGCGTGACAGATGCTTCTGTCACAGTCATGTGGAACGTCCCCAGATAGCGAGGGCATGATAAGGCCACTGGGGACACATTTTTAAGATTATATTTTTTACACATTTTTTAAGCTTTTATTTCTATAATAACATACATACAGTACATATTTAGTGCCTTTGGAATAAGAGCTTATGACCTAAAACTAATATTAGAATAATCTCTTAGAATAAACCTTCACACGTCACTGAAGAACAAATTTCGTGAAGCATCACTACCAGAATTTTATGCTGAACTTTGGAAAGTGCACTTTCCAAATTTGCAAAATGAATCAAGAGCTTTTATGGCACTTTTTCTGTGATGAAGAGCACAATCTAAGTCACTTTCTCACATCATTTTATATCTGTGCTAAGAATCAACGTGATAAACCTGGACCCAAACATTCCTGAACTGTTTAGGTAAAACAATTGCAGAAGTCGCAGAAGTCGTAAAATAGGAATCTGTCTGGAAATTATTGTCTTTCATTTATTTTGTCACGTGTGAGCAATTGTACTAATTGTAGTATACAGCATTTAACATTTTTGTACACATTGTGGCCTGCAAAATTCACAGAAAAGTCAATTTTGGCCACCAAACAATGAAAAGTTGACAACCGCTGATTTATGAAAAACCAGGATTATAAAGCGCAGTGTTTTTTTTTTTATTGTTTTTTTATAATGTAGTATGAAACTTTATTAAATAAAATTCAAAATTTAAAATTGAAAATTGTATTTGTCACATTATTATGCACACATTATACGTGGTACAAGATGTAGTGAAATGTTTTTTGGTCGTTCCAGCATTAAACCTAGGGATGGGGGAGGTACAGCAAAATGTGCAAGGGGGGAAACACAATAATAAGATAAAGAATAGAAATACGATAAAAATGAAATATATTTAGGGTATAAAGATAAAATATGCTATTCAAAATGTGCAAAGGAAATATCAAAAAGGGAAAAAAAACAATAGAAATACAACTATTAACTATTATTAGTTAATAAATTACTTAATATTATTAACAAATTAATTTGAATTACTTTACGTATAAATGTGTCAAACTTTTTCCCGCAGTCACCCTCTCTTTGGTCGAACGGTGCCACTGTCAAGTGGGTCGGGTTTTGTAATGTCTGAAACGGGGCTCATCGTGACCAATGCCCACGTAGTGTCCAGCACGACACCTGTTACTGGTCACCAGCAACTCAAGGTCCAGATGCGTGACGGAGACGTGTACGAGGCCACTATCAAAGACATCGACAAGAAGTCCGACATAGCCACCATCAAAATCAACCCACAGGTAGAGAATTTATCGATTATCATAATATTGTCATAATATAAATAAAATTGTTTGCTGAATTGAATTGAAAAAGCCTTTAATTTAATTGTCCCACATCGGGGAAATTTCATGTCACATCAGTAGAAACAAATTTAAATAAATAAAAAAACAAACATGACCATAACATGATACATTGATAAGCTTTAACTTTTTCTGCAGAAAAAACTGCCCGTTTTGTTACTGGGTCACTCTGCAGACCTGCGTCCAGGTGAGTTTGTGGTGGCCATCGGAAGCCCCTTCGCCTTGCAGAACACGGTGACCACGGGGATTGTCAGCACGGCCCAGAGAGACGGGAAAGAGCTTGGCCTTCGTGACTCGGACATGGACTACATCCAGACTGATGCCATCATTAATGTGAGAAACGCTTGGTCATGTAGCGTTCACTATAATGTTATTTTTGGATTGCTTTCTTGATACAACCCTCCTATCTATCACTTGAAATTGAGATATTAAAATGTAATTGTTTTTTTTTTTTCTTTTCTTAGTATGGAAACTCAGGAGGACCACTTGTCAATTTGGTAATTATTTCTTTCACCAATTTCTACTAGTCCTCTACTGAACATTAAAGTGCACAGGATTGACATGCTACTCAAAACACAGTTAATGAGTTGCATTAGTATGGATAAGATAAGATGAGTTAATTTATTGTCATTGCACAATGGTGGATTGATTAATTGCAAAGTAAAGGGACATTTGAAGATACTTCCAGAGTGTTTCTGCTTTTTGCTCTGACGACAGTGAAAAATAATTTACTAATCAATTAAAAAAATATAAAATGAACCAATAAAATATGTCATCCGATCCTTGTAGTGCAGATAATTGTTATTTGCTAAAAGAATAACAAATATTGCGCTTCACTCTTTTTGATCAAGCGTCACAGATCAGGCGATTTTCCTTCATCTGCATTGCATTTCAGTTACAGTGATGTATATAAAAGATATTACAACTGACATGATATTAAAGAAGCAATTTTACTATTGTAATAAAAAAACATTGTCCAGATAACAACTTTTTCACTCACTTTACTTCACTGCATGTATGTGCACTTTGTATGCGTTAAAAGCAGAGCACAAATTTCAATATGGTTCGCCATATTGACACGTTCACTCGCTTTTCTTTTCTTTTCACTTAATTTTTCTTTTCTTTATTCTTTCCTTTACTTTAACTGTTGTTTGCAAGTTGTCAGTGCTTTTCAATTATATTTTGCCCGTGGCCCCTACTACACTACTGCCACCTAGTGTATTTACACTTTTTTTTCAAGTACCGCAAAAGCATGCTCTCCGCTGTCTTCCTGAGATGGCCTTGGCCTTCCTTGGCCTAAACAATTTTTTTTCTTCATTTTGGAAACTTCCAAAATGTCTAGTTTAAATAATCAAGAGGATTAGCAAGTAATAGAGTTAGGAACTGTGCAGCTGCCAATGCTCCTTATGACTGTGTTTTTCATTATTCAATCCCATGACAGGATTATACATTTCTAATTTGTTTTTAGGATGGCGAGGTTATAGGAATCAACACCCTAAAGGTGGCGGCGGGAATCTCTTTCGCCATTCCTTCCGACAGAATCACTCGCTTTCTAAATGATTCACTTGGAAAACAAAACAAAGGTGCCAAGACAAGTGGGAAGAAAAATGTTATTTGTGGTCAATTGTAGAAATCTAATACACTGCAAAAAATAAATTTTTGACAAACCAAAAACAACTTGAAATTACACAGTAAATCTTGTTTCTTCATACAATATAAAATAACTAGCTCAGAATTGAGAGTGAAAGATTAATTAGCTTTTTTCAAGAAAATAGGTTTTGATTCAAGCTGGCTTACCAAGTAAAATTTTCTCACCCCTATCGATTTGTCGTCATTTTAGAGACGAGGTCAGTGAAAAAGCGCTTCATTGGAATCCGGATGCTGACCATCACGGACGAGTGAGTGTCCTTCAGACCACATCAGCACACAATTTCCTGTATTAGTGGATGTGTTTTCACACGAGACTGTCTGTCCGTCACCATTAGACTTGTAGAAGAGCTGAAGCAGCAGAACCCAGACTTCCCTGATGTCAGCAGTGGGATCTACGTCCATGAGGTGATCCCTCATTCTCCTGCTCAAAAGTGAGTCGACTAGCCAAACCAGATTTCTGTGGGAATGATGCCCAACCTGCGAGACCCATATCTGGCCTATAATGGTGGCAAAAGTGATCCACTCTTTTACTTCTACTTATTTGGTGAATTTGGTCCACTTGGAAAGAGATCGTCTGACTGAAAGCTAAAATTACACTTTCAGTAGAGAGCGACCTTCAAATGTCATTGAAGGACAAATTTAGAGAAAAACGTTTCTGTGGCGAAGAGAACAAAACTTGGGTCTCGCTATCTTGACCCAAACAAGATAAGAATTGGCAAGTCAGTCAAAAAAATTGGCAACAAGACTATTTGGTTTTCGTATACGTATGGTGAAGTTTGGCCCAGATCTTATCTGGTGAAACTCTCGATATCAGACTTGTCACCGCCGATGTTTTGTGCCGTTTAGAGGTGGCATCAAAGATGGTGATATCATCATGAAGCTGAACGGAGAAGGGCTGTTGAGCACCAGTGACCTGAAAGAAGCCCTGAACCAAGACACCACCTTCCTCCTGGAAGTGCGGCGAGGCAACGATGACTTGCTCTTCAACATTGAACCAGACCTCATCATGCAGTGATGCCGTTTCCATCCAGAACGAGACATTGAGCTGCCACAGAAGACGATGGCTTTATTGTGTCCAACGGTTCCCAAGGAACTCGTCAAGCCTTTCGTTTTAACAATTTGAGTCGTCTCAAGTCTGCCTGAGATTGTTTAGGCATTTTAGAAAACACACCTTAACAAAAATTAAAATTACAAACAAAGGTAGAGTAACGAAAGTGAAAACTTGAAAACGTGAACGATATAACAGTACTGTATTATGTAGACGACAAAACTGGTGAATAATGAAAGTTTCATCCCTTCCACTTAATCCATTTCGCAGGCATTTTTGTCAGGATGCCAAAAGTCATGGTTTTAAGTGAAAGTGTGGCACCAGTGGCAAAAATCAATTGCTGTGCAAGTGACTTGTTTTTGGAAGTCCTTTGTTTAATATAAGCCTTGTGACGAATGACCTTGTGTAATGACCTTGTCGGGGTTTGTTTGTCACATTTCTTCATGTAATCTGTTGACTGATGAACAAGTGGTCAAGTGAATATGGTTTATTGGCTCTGATGTCTTCAGCATATAATGCTTCATGAACGTGTCTTGTAAACGCTCACATGGTTCTTTTCAAACGGATCTGTGAATCCGGGGCAGATGAAATAAAACTTTCTAAGATAAGAATCGTTTGGCATGGTAGTGGTCATAAAACATGAAGCAAGTTGTACCGTGTGAAAGAGGCAAATTCACTGTCAGGTCGGGTGATTTAAGATTAGACTGTGTTTGGGTTGGAAACGGAGTTCAGGTTGTCTTCAGAAACTTTCAGCGCGCTGGATTTATTTGAACTTCTTCTAGGGGAATGAAAATCACACGTTTGCTTTTTTTCTCCCGTGCAAGTTTATTGACTTTTCTCGGGGTTCATGACCATTGGTAATCTATACAATCAAAAACACGGCACTCTTATTCGCTTTAATTTTACTTTACTAAACTGCTTTACAGTTCGGAAACTGTTATTGACATGTTTTAAACTTTTATGGTTTAAAAATACTCCAGCGATCTTCAAAAATCGTATTTCAATTTAAAATGTGCAATTTTTGTAGTAAAATTGTGAATTTATACTTTATTAGGTTCAGCCTAAAATGTTTGGACCCTGCCAATGTTAACAAAGACTTAATAAAAAATGCAATCATTCAAAAGATAGATAGTCATGTGACATAACAGTGGCAGGCGATTGGCTGTTTCAGCATGTTATCATAGTGTAGTGTATGAAGTATTTTACACACAATTTTAGTTTACAGAAATGTAAAAAATAATTACTTTTAGTAGAAAGGTAAGGCCACATTTCTCTGCAGTTATCAATGATTGATCTGCCGGTGTCCATCTAGTTATTTAATTCAATGATCTAGTTTCTAGATAAAGATCAAATCTTTTGGAACTTAAAAGGAAAATTATGTGTTTCTCCTTAGTTCTACAGACATCTTCACAAATCATACATGAATATGTGAACATATGAGTTTTTAGTAGACAGAGATATTGAGTGACATTATAAAACATATTCATATTGATCCAACTGACCATTTCATTCACTGTCACATGATGCAGCAAGATGGAAGCGAATCGGCCATATTAGTGCTAATGGTTGAAACATTTTGGCAAAAACATAAATTACATGTAGAAGTATATAAGAATAATAAAGTACACAGTCCAAATAATTCTAAACAGTTAATGTGTGCAAACATTTTGGCTGCTTTCTTTTCTTTTTTTAGCACAAAAAGTAATTTCTACTCATAACAATCAGGTTATTATTATTGTTGTCCATTTCCAATAATCTTTTTTGATCACCACAGACCCCTTCACGGTGACATCTTGATCTGGGTACTCCGCTTACCATCTTCTAAGAATGTTTTTGGCGCGAGGCTTTACAGATTGGCTCGAAGAGATCCCACAACTGGTTTGTTACAACAAAAGTCGGCCCACCAAGTTGGCCGCTCCAGAACATTCTTACCCTGCATGACCGTGGACCACAGGTTTTTGTACAGCTGCAAACACAGAAATACCATTTGAGGATGTTTAAAACCACTTTATTTGAGGAGCGTTGACATCATGCTTTTTTGGGAATAGCACACTATTCCTCTAAACATTGCATCATCGCAGTCTCGGGATTATGTAATAGACATATATAGGACATTGGGCCAAAGAACCATCTGCCTCTGAATATTTTACGTTTAACACGAATACAAAAAAAAATTATTGTGAGTTTTATACTTGCAATTTTGCTGAAGTTTTGCATTCATATTTGCTTAAAATTGGAAGTTGGTTTCTTACCTCGCCATCTGCTTTGCCAATGGGTGAGTTGAGGATGAAGTCAGGTGGAGCGATCACATCAACCAGTGCCACTGCATCATCCTTTATCTGGCCAGGGAGTAAAAAAACACGATATCTGTGTCTTATTGAAACCGCATGGTGGTAGAAACAACATAAAACTAGAAGGAACATTTTTTTCAATGTACATTGATGGCTTTTTTTTAATTCTTGAATTGGTAAAAGGCCTTTGACCCTGAACGTGACTTCTCATCATCAGTTTTATTCATTCATTTTAAACAAATCCTTACTGTATAATTATGTTACTTCAACCAATATTTAAAGACAACACATCATCTTATAAGTTGTTCATTTTTTGTTGACTGCCATTGTTGCAATTCAACCCAAAAAAGACTCAAAACTGACCGAATACTCATAAAATTGACTCATTATTGAGTAGATTCATTATTGACCAGTGTGGCGTGTCAAGCAATGGGATGGTTAAAAGTATTGAGTGGAAAAATGTCTGCAGGAAACCAAAACAGTGGCAAAATCTGTACACATTTATGACAAATCATTCTGTCCATAATAAGTTAATTAAAATAACTTATTAGATATTTGTAACATCATTCGATCTATAAGTTAATAAAAACAAATAAAAAACAACAAAGAAAAGCTTTCCTATAATGAGGCACACATATAAGGCTCTAAAATGTAACGTAAATCACTTTGGATAAAAAGGATTTACCGAGTAATGTGATTATTACCCTGTAATGTGATTATTGCGTCTTAATGTAAACCAACCTGACCACACAGACTGAGAATGCCTGCTTGGATGAAGTCAACTGGCTCTCTACCAGAGAAATAACCTCCTAAAAATGAAAAACCACATGTTGAATGAATAAAACTAAATAGAGAAATAATTGTTGGAATAATCAGCATCTTACCTTGATACAGAACAGCCATGTGGTTGCTGAGCGCCCAGAGTCCATAGAGAGCACAGAGACGCTCCAGCACGGGGTACAGAGCAGGCGGAGTCTCTTTGTCTTGAACGAACCAATGAAAACGCTGCAAAACCGTGTGCTCGATATAGGCGATCGCCAACGACCTACAGAAATACACCTATAGAAAAAGATCCATGAGTTTCTGATAATTCCCTTCTGAAGACCAAAGTCTTCTCTGAAGGCCTAAAAAATATTATTATTTATAAGATATTAATAAAAAAAAGATATTAATTATATTGTAGTCTATGAAAGCGTATTAAATAAATACCAAATGACCTCATTGTTTCCTTTCATAGCTTTTATGACCAGTTTTCAACGTTTTTAAATATTTTAAAAATACCTAAATGTATTTTTGTCACTTAGAAAAGTCTCCTGCTTGGCTTATTTGGTGTTCTCATTAAATAAAAACATAATTAAATAATGATAAATAAATAATGATTCAGTTTACATATTTGTAACACGTTTATGTTAATGTTCTGGATAATGTTCCGGTTAAATTGACCTGTGTTAAAAGTAAAAAAAAAAAAAAAAAACTTTAAAGTATTTTTTCACTTTGAAACTTCTCCTGCTTGTCTTATCTGTTTCTTTGCAACAATGAGACACAATACACCACTGTCTCACACTCACACACTCTCTCTCTCTCTCACTTTTTAGTTTCTGACACTTATATTCATAATAAAAGGCCCCAGGTCAAATTCACCCGCAAACATTATTGATGTTCCTCTGAAACGAACATAATAGGAGAGTTAATATAGTTACGCCACATCCAGACATGGATTTAACTAATCACATTTTAGCCATAGCCACATGTAGAAAAGTCAAAGCAGCTGAGTCTCACCTTCAGATTACGATTCGCAGACCAGCTATAAAATACATTATGATGAAATTTCTTCACACAATCAGATTTTGAACTACACTCAGGGCATTCAAGAAGCCCAGCAACAGTCTTTTCAGGCCTGTGGATTAGTCAGTGTTGATAAAATTATATTTACTGGCTTTATTAGTTTCAATGACCATCTTCCATCAGTCTTTGTGAGCACACGGATAATCTAATTTAATTTTTTATTTAAAAAATGTATTGTATTTTTGCAAGTTTAAAGTTCTTATTCATAGTTTTGTGTTGTCTATGTTCATGGACTTGTGAATTAAATAACTCTTGATTTCCCATGACTCACGATCCCAACAGCCACATCGGTAGCTGCAGTAAATCGAGACTCATTGTTCCATAGTTTGTCTAGCTTTCACTGTGGCTATAAGCTTTTCCTATCGGTGACGCAGCGGTTCTTTTTACTGTATTATCTGAATATTAAAATGGTTGTTATAACCATACATTCATTTTCAAAGGACAGGTTTCTTCAGATGTGATGCACAACCCACCACTGGGTAAAACTCTATAAGAGGACTTGTCATAATGAGTGTCAAGTTTAACACAAACTTTAGTAAGAACTCAAGACGTTGTCACCCAGTTATGACATGACACACCGGCGAGACAAGTTATGGTACAGTTATTCTGGGAAATTTCAAACACAAGACGAAAGAGTCTAGCCAATTGCATTCATGCCTGGTTGCTAGGAACCACTTGCTTGTTTTTTCTTCAGTTGCCGCGTCACTTTAAACTTTAAACCTCTCTGTTTCTGTCTGTGTCATGTTCTCTTTCCCAAAAAAGTCCTCAGAAAAATTGGCTCCAACATAGAGTAGAGATGTTCTGGATCAGTATCAGAGTATAAATCTCAACGCTGCATGATTTCAGCCAAATAAGACTGTCAAAACACACTCCTTCACTAGTTAGAATTAACAAAGGGAGGTTTCAAATACGCAAACAGCTCTGCAGTTGAGTATGAACTTTTGAGTCATGCGTAATGTCATTTTTGGACAAGAGGAAAAAAGGTAAAATATTGTTCATGGCAGAACACAGTAAGTGTGTGAAAGTGATGGATGGCGACATGCTTCTGCTTTTCTGCATGTGAATGGCGGATAGAAGCTGATACGTATAATAATCATAAAGCACATGGTCTTTGTGAATCTAATGTAATAGACCTTAAATTTAAACCCTTCAAGATGTGAAGGTCAGACAGAGGACACTTGAAATGTCCAGGTATGTGTGCATTCATACATCTCAATGGAATACCTATTATATATGAAACCTGTCTGGGTCAAGAGTCTGTTTAGTGTTTAAAGAGACGTTTGAGGAACCAGAAGTCTGTTTCCCATTAGCTGGAGGTCAGAGATGAAGTGTTGATTTACTGGAAAACAGTACGTATTACTACAAATAACCATAAAAAAAAAATCATCCTCACACTATAAATTACAACCAAAGGAAACAACAGAGCTGAACTCACTAAACACTAAAAGAAGATAGCACTAAACTCTGATCCATTCCTGAAAATGTGCGGCCGTCTAGCCACAGGAACGACATCACGTTCATAAAACACAAATATAGCAGCACAAAATAGACGGTGGTATTAAAACACACACTTGGCTGTTGTTTCGGGCCTGGAAGTCTCCCGGCGTGGAGGATTTCTCCTGCAGCAGCTTCCTCTGGCTCTCACCGAGCAGGAAACACACCAGCCACTTATACGCCGCCAGAGGAACTACAACAGATATTGAAATATGATTTATGAAGGAGTGATGATATACATATAAAGGCAGATTACAGGCTAAATACAAGCATGGGCAACAAATCACACGATCCCTGTAATCGTAACGTGAGCGGCGAATGCGGTCTAATGCACCACAGCTGGTAAATATAGTCACGTGGAGGGATTTATCGACACGGTGCTTTGGATAAGTCGACTAAAGAAGGAATGAAAACAAACTGGGGGTAGTGTTGGGGTGGAGACGGTTGGCGGGTGGATGCACACAGATAGAATCATGGCTGAGGTATCTGGCTCGTGTGAGAGAGAAAAGAACAAGGTGTTTTTTGTTTTGGTTCTTGGATCAGACGTAATTCTTTAACATATGACATTGAAGTAACCCAAACCGCTGGACTTATGAATAGGGATCATTATTTGTCATGAACGATTCCGATAGCGATTTTTCTTACAAGCAAGCTGGCCGATTCTGATTTTCGGTTATGGTTATGCAAGTAAACAACATAAACAGTTTTATTTAAAAAGCAATAGCATCTGACATATGAAATAGAATAAAGCAAAACATGTTAATTTACATACAGTTTTATTATTAACTAAAGCATGTGCTTTTAGTACAGTAAAGCAGTAAACCAACAGGCGAATACACATAATTGTCTGATTAGATGAAGTAACCCAAACCGATGGACATATGTGGACTTTTAAATGAACAACATGAATGTGGAAAAGCAGCTACGATCCAGATCTCCTCATCAAGAACGTAGAAGTGTACTGTAATTTGTTGAAACTCACAATTCATCCTTTTCTGGTAAATTGATGAGCTCTATGTTAGTGGAATCGCTCTCTATTTTCACTCTCTCGAGGTCTTAAGTGATTTAAACTTCGGCTCGGATGAGAAACGATGTCACTGGAGCATCAGGAGGGAGACGGCGTCGCTCTGGCCTGTTATGGGGCGTATTGGCAATGTTCATAATTGCAGTCACTTTTAGAATTATAAATGAATCAAACTCAAACTATTCAAGTGTACACTAAGAAAGTGCCATTTTAATAAAACAATTGTATTTTTTTAAAAGTACATTTTTTGTCTTTTTTAATATCTCATATTCACTAATATTTCCCCACATGGTACAAATAAAGCCTCATCCAATCAGACAAAATGTTACAAAAGAGCAACATTAAATTGAATCCAACATTCTAATTTTATTTTAATATTTTACAGAATTCAATAATGTGGTCACAATGTAATGAAACGAAAAGAAAAAGTAGCAAAAAAAGTTGTGGTTTCGCGCAGTGTGTTTAGCTTCCAATGTGTGAATTTCTCCCTAAAGAATGCCTTCAAACGTTCCGTCGGATTTGGACAGGGTATTTGGCAGCCAAATTAAGTGTGAAGATGTTTAGCAAAAAACATGCAATGAAACCTAGAATATACAGAACTTGCCATTCCATCTGGCAGATGTAAACCTCTGCAGTAGCAGCTCATCCAAAATACGGTTTCCACTTCATATTAGATTCGCTAAATAGGAAAATTCTATAGTTGTCGCTACCACCTTTTGTAAACTTCAACAATGAACTATTTTCCATAATTCAATACTGTGATTAATAATTAATGTTACTGTACTGTGAAATGTTATTCTTGAACCGTCTGGTTTTATTTTAATGTCTTACGCTTTGGTTTACTCCCTGTTGCTTTCATAGAGCTGTATAAAACTAAAACGAACTGACAGATGCTTTTATCCAAAGTGACTTACACTGCATAGTTTGGAAGTGGAAACACGTAAGCGTAACTTATCTGTGATAAGAGAAATGACAAGCGGATTGGACTGTTGACTCCTTAACATTACTTAACTGCTGCATAGAAAAGCAGACAAATCCTACACTTAAAAAAAGCAAAAAAAACAACTAATTCCTATTAAATTGCAATGATGTTTAAAAACAGCGTGGGCACTTGTCGCATCACGCTATGGGTGTTTAACTCTATAAGTCCACTCCCGCTCATCAAATTAAAGCAAGGATCTTCTGACCCATGTCCTGGCAACTGTGAGGTGAGTCACCAGCTGAGGAATGATGTCAACAAAGAGCAGATGTTGAGCAGATGTGAGGATATAAAACCTTCCCGCTGGAGCCGTCTGCGGTAACAAGCAGCTCTTTTAATGCTAGTAACAGTAACCCACATTATGCTGGTTTTCAGGATGTTTATATAAAGACATTATTTTTGGATCTCGTGAGAAAGTAGTTTATTCATAAATTGGCTAAATCCAATAAAGCAAATGAAAATCACGTTGAGGTGTGTAGATTTTTCATGGAATCTACAATCATTTTCCAGTATTGATCAAATCAGATTTGTGTGTGTGTGTGTGTGTGTGTGTGGTTGTAAACTAGGTGCATCTGCCCTTGTTATATGGGGAGTGTGGCGGTAATGTTGCGTACCTGCTGGGTTCATGCACTCTTCAACCGACGCGGCCGTGAACTTGCTCTGCAGAATTCTGCTCATGTCCTCCAGGAAATTCACCGTCTCAAGTGGGGATTCAATCTTGCCGTTATCTGAAAAGGCAAAACAGAGAAAGCAAGTGAGAGAAAAAAAAGAGAGAAAGTACATTTTTTTCTAGGAAAAACAAAACAACAACAAATTCAATATTTTCTTCTTGTTTACATACAGCAGTCCTTATTTGTATGATAGTTTTGGTTAAGTAAAAAGAAAAAAAATATTGAATAAAATGGACCCCCGTTTAAAAACCTCCAGCAAAATATTCCCTAATTCCTAAATGTTCCCTAATTTTCCAAAACCATTTCCTTTTTGGAGATTTTCCAAAACCATTGTTGATTGGAAGTACTTACCACTCATTTAAATAACTTGGAAGAATCACACTTTAGAGAGCTTAATTTTATGATAAACTGTGGAAATAGTCTAAAAAACTGTTATCTTCTACATAAAATATACATAGTTCATCTTATACATCAAAGATACAAATAAATATAGTAAAAGTAATCAGCAGTGAAGATATAAAAATAGTAAAAGTAATCAGCAGAGTCATCACAGCAACAGGTTAATATTTTACAGGTCTACTCACTATTGTTTTGTTACAGTCAACATTTTATTTGTCAGATAACTAAAGGGTTTCAAATTGCAGGAAAGAAAATTCATACATTTTTGTTTAAAGGCTTTTATTAGAAAATGTAAGACACCGCAGACTTACCACTTTTGTGTTTGGCCAAAGAGAGGCGTGGCCTTTCTGTCCGCCATTTTATAGGTTTAAGGATGATTCCATTTTGGGTAGAGGGTGATGGTGTTCAATTTGTGTTAAGCATGAGCCAAATGCATGGATTATGTTAATTGTGTTTCAAAGTTAATTATTTAGCTAAGAGTTTATTTTCCATTTCTGCTATTTAAATGGTAAATATGTTTTGCATTTGACAGTTTTCTTTGATCATCTGAGACAGTTAAACTGTGAAAAGCGCCTCACAAATACTCATTATTATTATTATTATTATTATTATTATTATTATCTTGTCACCCCTTCAGCTCAGATAATGTAGGTTGGTCCAATTAAGATTTGGCGGGACAACTGGCCTACAAAAGCCAGGCCATTTTGACTGTGAGGTGGGATGGGGTTGGTAGAGGTTGGTTGTATGAGTTCTGGCGGTAGTACCAAGGACATGTACTGTTGTTGACCTGTCTCTTGCGTTCAGGAGTACAATTTAAGGTTTGAACGAGAAGCACTTTGACTGTCTGGTTACCGTTACTCCTGCTTGGAGGAGATTTCTTTTTGTTTTTCTATTTGTCAGTCCTTGTCTTTTTTCATAATAAACTTTTGCCATCGGAAGATTGGCATCTGTGTGGCTCCTACTACTTCCCCTTGGCCCGACTCGGGGCACGATTACGACAGATGGAAATACTGTATAGATTAATCAGCGATAAAGTGAAATGTGTAAGACTTGGTCTGCGGTAATGAAGTCTACTGTACTTCTACTGTACATAATCACCTTGTTGTTTGCGCTGGAGAAGGCTCAGCATGTAGTTGCTGGTCTGCTGCAGGAGGACATTGTTGTCTCCCTCGTATGTGCAGTTTGGGTCGTTGTCATTGCGCAAGTCTCCCAAACGGTTCACTTAGCAAAACAGAAGGTCAATCTGATGTTATTCTGCGCTCATTATTCTTATTTCCGTCAGATGATCCAAAAAGCCCTCACTAGCAAGGTAGCCATGTCCTCCACAAGCCTCCCGACATTCCTGAATTCCTCGCTGTGCTGTCCATGATCCCAGCGGTTTACTCGCGCACGACATGGCGTGGATCTCCCGACCTAGGTCAGCCTACAACACACACACAATGTTTTCTGAGGATTCAAAATTTATCTGATGTTATACTCCAAAGACTTAGATTATGTTAAAAACGTGTTTGTAAGGGGAATTGAGCAATTGTTTGCAAATGAAAGAGTTTTTAAGATAAAAATGAACGGTAAATGTGTTTATCTTTACCTGTCTGTCACTTTTGTCCTTCATCAGAAGTCCAATCTGGAATTCTAGAAAGTTCATTAAAAAGGATTTGGTGAAATGCTCCAGGGCATAAACAGCAGCAAGGAAGGGAATGAGACGCCATTGCTACAAACAGATGAAAAAAAACGTAATAAATAAAGACATTCAGCAAACGCTTCCAATATGTACTTTCTTACAATTGTTAGCAAAATTATATGGGAGTTACACAAGCTGATGACATACTAATGAATTTGAAGTCGAGTTATTCTTAATTTTATAATTGTCATAAGAATAAGCTTTTTTAATCTGTATTAAACAATGCGTTCTAATGATGTAAACACACAATATTATAAATTACAATTCTACTACTCAGCATACATAGTTCGTACCTGTAGTTGATATTCCAGCACTGGAATCTCTTCATCCTCTGTGGGTCCAAACTGTTTGCGTGTGGCAGAAAACCGTACTGCTACAACAGTCGCCAACTTGAGATTGACCAGAGCCATTCTTGTAATGCCCACCCTGCCACCCGATAGAGCACCTAAAGATGCCCCGAACCGCTTATTAGGATCCTGCAGGTGTCAGAAAAAAGAAAAGACATAACGGAAAAATGTCCAAGATGAAAAATCTAACATATTTTATTTAAAAATCTAACATATTCACAAACACATTATGCTTAGCCCTGATCTGCACCTGCTATTTGGTTTGTCGTCTCTGTCTATTCCAATATTAATTATTGTATTTAGTCTATTTTTATTTCCAACACTATTTAGCCACTGTCAATTGTCACGCCGTGGCTAATGATTCTTTATTTCTATTATTGAGCTTCCACTTGTTTTCACTTTTATCTGCCTATCTTACATATTTGCCTTTATATATATGTATTTGGCTGTCAGGTTGTATCTGGCTGGGATTAAAACTCCTTTCATGTTTTAAAAGAAAGCAAAGGGTTCATCTGGCATAGCAACACCAATGAAGCAATGTTAGGTGCAAAAAAACAACTTTTTAAAAACCAGATATATTTAGATATTCACATTAATATGGGAGGAATAAGCATTTATGAAATTTTTTTTTTTCAGCTAACAATTTTAAATTCAAACTGCATGAACAGAATTGATCATAAACAAATTGGTCCTTGTTAGTTTATACTGTTCATGCCATCCAAAAGTTTTGCAATGATACTGGTTTCTGTACACAAATATTATGATAACTGAAAATGTTAACATAGAATAAAACTTACTTTAAAAGGTGAAATGTATCGTCCATCCGGTGCGACATCCCCGGTTTTATTTAGCAAGTTTTCACGAGGGATTCTGACATTATGGAACATTGCAAACCTATCAAAACATAATTGTCATTATTTTTCAAATGATTAATTTTATTTTATACCTACAATGTGTACACTAAATTGAATATAATATAGTTGAATATATAATATATATAAAAAAACATAAAATTACGAAATGATTAAATGCACTACTAAAAACTATAAAATAAATAGCTATTACATTACAGTATATTTCAACGTACATTAAGGTATTAAGATTAAATAGATTCAATAATATATTTCTAAAAATTCCTAAATAAAAAACTATAAAATAAATCCAAAATTTTTTATATTTATTTTAATGGAATATATTGTTAAAAAAACAAACGTGATTTCATAATAAAGTACTACAATAACTATATTACTATGTTAGTTCTTTTTTATATGTATTTGTAGTGGAAAAACTACTTTACAGCAAATAGGCTTGCAAACTATAGTACCGTACATAGTTTATACATACATTTTATTATACTGCCCCCTAAAGTCAAATCCTTGTAAGTGTCAGCATTCAAAAGTCCATAAGCAAACTTTTTTTATTTACTTTCGAACAGTCGACTAACATTACACTCAAAAATAAAATAATACTTCATGCTTTCTTTGTGGAATTAACCCTCAACCTTGTCCATCCTTCAGGACACTTACCCGTTATCCAGCCCATTCTGCCCCAGCTTCTTACCCATGTCCCCAACCATCACTCCTGGCATTGCCAGCAAGGTCTTCGGGTCTCTCACCTAAAAATAAACCCCATAGCTCAAAAGATCATCCACGTCTACTGCATAGGTAATGTGTCATACATACTTGGACAACAAATGAGTGAAGGCCGTGGCATTTCCCATCAGGTGTATAAAGCTGAGCAAACACAACTGAATGTGTCGCCGTTTTCCCCAAGTTGCCCACCCAGAACTTTGCGGCTTCAAAGTCTGGAGAGTTCAGCACAAACTCCTACAGATTTTAAACAACATACACACTGTTGTTAAGCATCATGATTGTTCTATTGATTAGGAATTTGTATTCAAACCTGAGTGTTGGGATCGTAGGTGGCAGTTGTCCGAAGGGCTCGTGTGTTACTGCCGTGACTCAGCTCAGTTAGAGAGAAGCACCCGAAGGCCTGGGTAAACATGATTCTTCAAATATTGTCATGCAGTCAGAGGCTCAATGTGTCTCTATGGCTTTATATTTTATGATCATTTGAACCTCTATAATCTCAAGACAAATTACCATCATGTCCTCGATATCCTGCACAACCTTGGAGTGCCTCTTAGATCCCGTGTTTGCTACGGTGGCTCCAAACATCTAGTAAAGCACAAAAGCAGAGAAATTACTTGATTTTCATATAGGTACTGTAGAACAGTTTAGAAACCATGTTTGGCCTTCAACTCAATTCTATTTTAACGTCTCTAACAATGTTTGCATATTTGGCCTTTTCAGAAAGAATTTTTATATCTATCCTTGTCAAATTTTGTACAGGATATATAAAACATCTAAATGCATTGGTAAATGTTTAACAGGGCATAAATACTCACTACTTTAAAAGAAAAACAGTTAACTGACAAACAAAGGCTTTATAACTGACAAACAAAGGCTTTATAACTACCTGATTTAAACAGGAGTGTGTCAATAAAGCATTTATTAACACTGAGTAACTGTTACTTATGTCTGAATAAGCGTCATTTATAAATTAATAATGAATCCTTAACAAAATATGGAAATACAATTATTAAGTCATAATTACATAAAGTCATATTAATTCATTATAATAGAATACGATAAATACACTACCTTCTAATGTCAATAATAAATGATGTCCGAACAATGCTTTATAATGATTACTTTATTTTACTTTACAGTCATTTGGCAGTCATTTAATTGATTGTTTACTGATGCTTAACTTATGGTTCATAGCATGTGGTTGTTAAAAAGTGTTTCTAAGAATTCTGATTACCGTAATTCTAATTCTAATGTGAATTTTCTAATTTATATAGAAACTGATGGAAACTGAGCTTTGAGAATGATTATGATAAACTGGAACACCCTTGAATTTGAATTTCACTTTTCGTTATTATATCTCAAATATAATCCAGAGATCTATTTGTCCTATAATAATACGTTTGTTTTGAACAAATATACCACAGGACAAATCTGAATGGACCAGAAAAGCAACGAACATACCATCCGCTCGACCATAAAAAGCATTTTTGCTCTGATTTCACTTAAATGCTTGGTTTCTATATATTGCCGACACTCGGTATGATGTGGTCTCACCCCTCTGTTGAGGAAGTACTTGGCTCCTAAGGACCAGTCGTACATCCCAAGGCAGTCGTTGAGTATTGTCATCTTCCAGGGGTTTTGCATGGCTTCTTCTCGTGATGCAAAGTTGTATTTAAATAACTGTTTACAGCGAAGGAATGTGAGTTCTCGCATCTTCTCCAGTGGGATGTCCTCACCAGGCTGGCGGGCAAAGAGAGGGTCGTTCTCCAGGATTCTGAACACATGCTGCTGCTCAGAGACCAAAAAAAGAGCAAATCATTAAAAGGAAGAGAATGAGAAAATACTAGAGAAGACGGAGAAGAGGAGAGAATGAAGAAGAAAAAGAAAAAGAACTAATAGAGTAGAAGAAGAAACAAAGGAGATGAGAAAGAGAAGATCGAGAAGTAAGAGGAGATAAAGAAAGTGAAGAATGAAGAGATACAGGGAAAAATAAAAGGGATGATGAAAAAGAAAAGGGCAAGCAAAAGTAGCTGAGAATGGAAAAGACAAAGAAAACAGACACCAAGAGAAAAAAAAAGACAAAAGAGGAGAAGAATGAGGACAAATAAAGAGAAGAATAAGTAGTAAAAAAGAGAAGATGAGGAGGATGATAAAGACAAAATAAATAAAAGAATGAGAATGAGAAAAAGAAGGAAATTATAAAACTATAAATACTAGAGGATATAAAAATATACAGGTTCTTCCAATACTGCTCAAATTATGATTTTACCTTGAAAGCAATAATGTCATCCCCTTCCATAAAGCGCAGCAGATCTTTCCAACTGAACGAGGCTCTTCTCCTGTAGACGTCTAATGGACCAGCCGGAAGGTCTGGGACAACATCACACACCTTCTCTGCCAGAACTTGGTCATTATCTGTGATGGCCGGGACACTCATTTTCTGAAGCTAAGGCACATATATCCTCCCTAACAGAGAGAAATTACATGTCAGGATGCAAAGTTTCCTACTTTTATCAATGTTTCTTTTTTTCTTAATCAATATTCTAGTATACTTTACTGGAAACCACATGTGTATTGGTATATGATAATGGTTTGGAATTTGAGCTCCAAATTACTAACCCTGGCAGTTATTTGCTTCAATAACACATTTATATAATTTGCCTACCGCATAAGGGGTTAACATGCTACAATTATCAGTTCAACCAACTTCAAAGTCCAATGTCACTTACAAAACAGCCAAACGTAAAACTAAGTAAACAGAAGCAAAGGCAAAATTCTGTATCTGGAAATAACGAATATAAGTCATCAAATGTCTTTAATTACGGTCATGCTCGATACGTAGTATTGAAAAGCGCGGTCCCCCCGGCTGATTATTTAAATCCGCGGTCACGAAAACTACTCACTGAAAAGCGCGGTCACGCCAGACCACTTTCCCTTGCGCGTTCATTACAGTTATTAAGGCCCGTAAGTTGTCAGCCTTTTTACACTGCAGGTAAAATAGATTCCGTTCGCTCTTTATACAGAATTTTAAAAAGTATTGCGGTTTTTATGTACAGTTTAATCGTTTACTCCACGTATTTTTATTTTTTTTACAGTAGATTAGGCGACATATTTAATATATTTTGAAGGTGAACACAGGTACCTTAACGCTGAAAGATAAAATTAGAGAATTTAATAATCGGATCATTTTATATGCCAAAATCAAATGAAGAGGCTTGCTCGAATTATCATATCAATTCATCATATCGGCTCACCTAAAAAGTTGCACTAATAATTAAGTGTAAATTATGTACGTTTGGACCGCTTCTAAATTAGCATTCTTTTTTTTCTCTAAACATGTACAGCAAAAACAACGTCACAATTAACGGTAGAGAAGCTTAAGCTGTACAACAAAATAAACTGAACAGCAGAGATGAATACTCAATAAAACAAGTAAACGAATCACTTCTGTTAAAGTACAGTAAATAAATGCGTATAACAGCATTCTGCGCGCTGTGAGCCTTAACTAATGTATTAAAGGCGCAAAGGAAAAACGAAATAGCAGCTGGGGTCACCTCAGTTGTCTTTTACTGGTTATTTCAAACACATCTTTTAAATATTGCCTTGACGTGACAGAAAATATGAAATTTCTTAGCCACTTAGTCGAAAATGTTTTTTTTTCCAAATGCATAACCGTTACCTTTGAATAAATAAAGAAGAGCTGCTGCCTGTATCAACTTTGTGGGTTTTTCTTTAGCTACTGTTAGCAGCTTTCAGAACTACCCCTTCCGTACTTGAGGACACGTGATCAATGCGACCAAACACAGACCGGCATTTAAAGGGCCATTGCACTTTTTCTCAAACCGAGAAATCAAGTTTATTGAAAAAGTCGTGTGAATCAGGCGTCATGTTATAGGTTTGAAAATGTGTTTTGTCTTTCTTTATGATATTGTCATTTTATCGTGTCATTAAAGAACTGTATTTTTAGACTACGTTGTAAACCAGATATTTTATCAATGTGTTATTGTACACTTACAGCAGGGGGCGCCATTTGAAAGCTAATTAATATAGAGCTGAAATGAACATTGCTTTCTTTTAGGGGTTTAATATTTTTAGTACTGTAGCAATAAGGGGTTTAGTATATATAGTACTGTAGCACTAATATATATGCTTCATCAAACAAATAATGTGAACACATCCATTTTCCATTATCAATCTATCTATCAATCAATCCATCCATCCATCCATCCGTCTGTCTGTCTGTCTATCTGCATGTCTGTCTAATTAATCTAATTTAGAGTAAAGTAAAGTGAGTGCGACTGTCAATATGGTGAACCATATCGAAATTGGTGCTTTGCTTTTAACTCATCCAGTGAATGTACATCTATCTATTTATATATAAACCCCACAAAGCTTTATGGGACATGCACTGAGCCTAAAAAAAATTGTGACCCCTTTCTTTCTCACGCCCTCTCATCCTTTCTCTTCCTCTGGGGTTCATTCAGTCCCTCTCTTCCTCTGTTTTGTTCCATGGGGAGTAATGACACAGTGGACAATTTTGTGACCCACTTTTTGTCACTGTCAGGCCTAAAACATACAAACACCAAACAAACAACTCGACATTAACCATGTGTGTCCAGGCGTGCAAACTCAAAATGACGTGGAAGATTCATTAAATATTATAACAACATGACCACATAGGTATGAGTGAGTGTGTGAATGTGTCTGTGTATCCCGCTCTGCAGATGGTTGGCCACCAATCCACAGTGTATATCCTGCCACTGGCCCAAAGACGCTGAGATGGGCACCAGCTCCTCGCGACCCTGAAAAGGATTAAGCGGTGGAAAATGAACGAATGAATGAATGAATGTTAAACTTCATTACTGTACGCATCAGATGCTAAGTTAATTTATAAATTACAGTAACTCATTCTCTACTGATTGGGCCACAACCAAAACACAGTGAATTCGATTATGGTTATGAATTAGAATATGTAAATTGGAATATGGAAAGCCTAAAACAATTGTAGTGGTCAAACAATTTTTTTTTTATTTTCAAAATGTATTTAGACTTACAGTGGGGGAAATTCAGAATACTTACAAATTAATAATATAATGATTATGCTATAGTGTTTCCCCCTCTTTTTGTATTAAAAACAACTGGCTTTTTAATGTCACACACAACTTAAAAGTGGACGCATTGTTAAAGCGTTTTATTATTAATATGTTCACCATTACTTTTCTGAGTGCTCGTCAATAAATTGATCTCTGCAGGATATACAGTATATAGAATTTACCCATTAAAAGCGAGTGGTCAAACGCTTACTCCGAGTTTGCTTGCAACAAATTATCGATTACACAAAACAGAGCAATGCCGTTTTTACTGGAAACAAACAAACTGTTATAAATGATCTTATACGTCAATATATCTTCATTATCGGTGCAAACGTACACTGTGCAATCGTTGCTTTGGAATTTAGACTAGTTTGTGTAATAAATGTCATTTGTACATTACAAACTCAGTATAAAACAACTTTTGATTTATTTCACAATAGTCATATCTACTACTCTACATGTTTAGTGCGGTTTTAGTGTCCCGTGTAAAAGTTTGTCACCATAACGAACGTGTTGTGGAAAAAATGACGTCGTCGTAAAAGCGTTTACCGAATTCGGGGATTCAAAATTCGGATGGTGGTTCTGAGCTCGCGCACACGTTCTGGGTGTGTCCGCTTTGTCAATCATGACTTGCTCAATGCTTAAACCACGCCCATTCAGTACCCAGCTCTCCGCCGCGTATTGACTGTCAACTCACCTCGCAACTTTCCTCGCTCGCGGGATTTACCATCAATTCTGGAGTGCGAAAACTTTCTTTTTCGGCGAGAAGCGTCACCGCACCCACGCTGGATGAGACGACGGTTTAACAAGTGGGATTGTGGCTTTAAAGAGTGAGATTCGGGTCACAGTGCGTGTTTGATGGCTGCTGGGGATGGAGCCCAGCTGCCGGCGACCGTAGCGGCCAGCAGGAGCGTGGAGAAGTCGCTGGAAGAGGCTGCGACCAGCGGAGCGCTCATCCTGTCCAACCGCAAACTGAAAGAGTTTCCCCGCACCGCCAAGAACTATGACCTGTCCGACATTACACACGCAGGTAAGACTTTAGCGGATCAGTGGAGGGGGAAGGGAAGGGTATCTCCGCCTTTAATGTCCTTTGTTTGAGGGGCTTCTTCACCTGCGCCCGTTCTGCACCACCTTCATCATCCTCGTCATCATCATCACCACCGTCATCAAAATCGGCCCGGAAAAGCAGATCTTTCACTTTCCGCTTCTCGGGCGTTTGTTCAGCCGCGCGCGTGTTCGCTGATCGACGCGAGTTTTGAAAAGAGTTCGTGAGTTCATTAAACGCGCGTTTAATGTCGAGATTGAAGACATCTGCGCTTCTCTTCCTGTTGTTGAAGTGTTGGTGTGAGCCATCTCTCCACACTGGAGAGCTTCACATGTGATGTCTGCTGCTGTTGGGACTGAAAACAGCCTTCTAAATGCTTCAGAGAGGCTTTTGAGATCCATCTTGCCGGCAGCACTAATATGACCATCTGCTCCTCTTTTCATACAAAGTAGATATAAAGCAGTTCGTCTCTGAGCCACTCAAACCCCCCAGACACATGGCGTGGATCTCTATAGAGAAGTGTCTTTATGCGTTGCCATGTTGTTGGGGTTGAAGTCACAGATATGATCTGCATGTGACCATGTCTTTAGCAATTTCAGTTCCTCTTCCTCACTTTGACCCGCATGTTTCCAAATGGTTTGAATTGTTGGTTAAAAGCGTAATGTGCCACGACTTGGGCGTATTTGTTGTGGCAATGCAGACGAAGGCCAAAGAAGAGGAGGTTTTCTTGTTGATCTAACACATCAGCTAAGACATTTGTTTGAAGACAATGGACATGCGCTATGTGGTCAACAATTCCTGTAGCTCTCCTTGTCCAGACAAGTCACGTTCATCTGCCCATGTCCAGACAATGTTTAGGATGAGGCCTGCATTCTCTGAACTCTAGATCCTCGCAGTTAAAAGCATGAATACATTTGTTTGGGTGAATTTACTTCCAACAGGGCTGCAATGGGGGCATGTTCAGATTATCAGTGGTTGACAGGGTGAATCTGAACAGTCTTGTTGATGCCATCACTGTAATCTCTGGTTGACTCAGACTGGCACTCGTGAATTGTTTAGTATGTCAAGCATGCTAAGCCCTTTTGTAGGTTTAGGTCATCTAACCATTCTTTACCGTATACGTTTTATACACTGGTAAATTACCGTAATTCCAGACTATAAAGTGTAACGGATGGCAAGGAAACAATTTCACATACAATATTATACATTTTTGGAGTTTAAGTGTGCGTTATAGTCTGGAATTTACAGTTGTCTTCTGTCTTCTGAGTTTCAAGAGAATTTGGGGGTCTGGGTGTGGAACAAAGCCATAATTGGTAGAATAACCCTGCCAGTGTAGAATTAAATCAATTCTTAGAATAAAACACCTTCATCAGGTGGAGTATAATGACTAGGTATAGCACACGTATTATTTTAAAATTGGTGGTTTCAGTTGGAAAGTTTATCTTATGTGCACTATAAAGAGTCAACTTCTCCTTTAAAGCAGGCAGAAGACCATAGTGTTTGTTTTGCAAAGTCGACACGCATTGACGTCCTATGCTTTTTTTTTTTCCTGCGCTGACGTTTATCAGCACACATAATAACTTTCTGTCCCGAAGATTGCAATCCAATATGTACTGACTTCCCTTTAGGAAGTTCATGGGTTCAGTCATGACATATATGGAGGTCCAATTGGTAATTGGAGAGAAAGCTCATTCTCATCCGGCTCCTCCAGAAACTTGGCATCACTGTTGATTGAGTTTATGCTTTTTTTAAGCCGTTTTTATTTCCCAAAAGTGTGTGATTCACAATTTCTTGACTACATTTAAAATACAGTGATTACATGATTTTAGCCAAGTAAGTTCAGGAGTGACCTACAGTGGAGGAGGAGACCTTGAGAAGAAAGGAGCACATTTTATTAATGTTGGATGAATTTTATTTTATCCAGCTCCCACACACTTGTGACCATGCTTGTAACAGTCTTTCATTCAGTGCGACACACACTCCATACCACAACTAAGCCTCTCAGCAGCTGAGAGAAGGAGGGAGGGAGTCTTTTTTTTCCGAAATAAAATGGGCTTGTGGGCTTCTTCCATTGTCATTGTGTTCTGGTTCCCTCCTCTTCCCCCACAACTGAAGTGTCTTTTGGGCAAGACCCCTCCTCCATTGCCCCCGAGCCCCCTTCCTTGAAATTGGATTATTTATTTATTTTATTAACTCAAGTCATTTCAATATGAGTCTTCTCAGGGATCATTTGGAAATCTAATTTAGATTTTGTGCAACTGTCTAAGATTCTACAATGCAAGATGCTTTTATTGCTTATTTCACTTTATTGATCTGTTAGTGTCCATCACAAACGCTTCCTGTCCGATAATCCATGGCTGTGCCGATGGCGGCGAAAATCTGCACTGTCTGCTTTTTAGCCTGAACACTCTGTCTGTTTTTTGAATTACAATTGGCTGACTTGGTTAAGGCAGCCGAGCGTGTCAATTGCACAGAAGAAATATGGTTATGTAAAAAAATATAACCTCACAAGTCTTAAATGGTTTATAATATTAATTCATAATAATCACAGATATTGTTAAAAACATTTTCATGCTACATGCACTCAAATAACTTGTGTTCATCTGGTTTGTTTGTGCTAGTTTATTTTTGAACCCTGTGTAAGTGCTTTATAGGTATACAATTAGCAAGTGTTTATTTTTTGCTTTTTTTACAGTTTAAATTTTTAATGGTTTGGGTACCCAATTGTATTTTAATGTATTCGGCCTTTTGAAACTATTCCCAAAGCTTGGAATTGTGTTTTAGGTAAAAAAAAAAAAAATGAAATGTTAGCACATAAAAAGTAATTACGTAAAAGCTTAAAGTTACACATAAAAAGTTTAAGTAAAAACTGGACATGTCAAAATATGTACAGTTAATCATGCTGTAAAACCACAATATTGATATCACACATTTTGCAAAAATGAAAGCTTCTTAAATTCCATATTTAAAATACATATTACATATGTATGCTACTCATGTACTACTCATCTCTCGCATCTGAGTTGTTGAGTAATCTAGTTAAATATGTAAACAAAATCTTGATTTGATTAACACAGCCATCTTGGAAGTGCATCTTTCCGGGAGTACCATTGCGGCGGAAAGAGGAAGAATCACATGTTTTTCAAGTCTGCTTTATTTGTCGATTTTCCTATATGTACTGGTCATATAAAGAATCAAAATTGAGGTTTTCTACTCATCCCCAAGATTTAACAAGATGCATTGAGTAGGGACAGATACAACACTTAGTAAACAAAGAAAACAATAAAAAAACAAAGAGTGTTAAAAAGGATTCATATATAAAAAAACAAGCTGGCAGTAAAAGATTGAAAACATTGTTAAATTATGACATTAATCACAGATGAGTCTATGAAAATAGCTGGACTAATATTTTTATAACTGAATGTGTATGGTATGGATCGAATTTGGTCTCGGAATCTGAAATACAATTTTGTTTGAAATCAAATGTTTAAAAGTAATGATTCAGTCCAGACTCCAGTTTATGGTCACACGGGAAGTCAGGAGGACAACCAGGAAGTAAAATAGATGAATTCCTTTCCCAGACTGTCAAACACTAGACGCAGTTAACAGTGATCATTCCACTGAAAGGTTGACTTGTTTGAGATCTATTCGAATGATTTATGCTCAAGCCTTGCCTGTAAATGGTGTTTTGAGGTCAAACAGTGACGAGAATCAAAAAAGTTTTGCGTCTTTTTCAGGAAATGACAGATCAATGAAACGTGCAGCTAGACATGCTAATTTCCCTACACAAATCCGCTTCTCGCATTGGTGGGTGGGGAGATTTACTCTTAAAGTAAATCTAAAGTTGTTTTACCTCATGCTGTGTGTTTTATCAGTGTGTTTTCTGTATTGTCAGCTGCAATCATATGTAAAATAAATCACATTGGTTTTAGTAATTTAGTAAAACTGCTTTTAATAAGAGTCATTTTTAACTTTATGGCCACGAGAGTTTACAAACATAAGATTTCTACATATTTTGTTACATACAACTATGGCATTTTATGGGCAATGTTTGATTTGCAAGCCAAACAAGACTTCTCGTTACAGACATTACATTCTAGGAAACGATAAATTCCATCATTTGGCTACTTTTCCTTTTTAGTTGCAATGATCTCTTTAGCATACGCACCTGAGCCTATGTGTAGGTCTTATGCTGTGGACGTGGTGCTAGCTGTTTGATCTCGGTAAGCGATTGGTAATGCCTGGGGCCTTTATGTCATTTCGACAGTTGCTTCGTGCTTGTCGTAGCACGTCTTGCGTGAATGTGTGGACATTTTGGCTGTGAATCTACAACTAGTTGTTTCAACTCGATAAGCGTTTGGTAATGCCTGTAATTTGATGTAATTTCAAGTGTTGCTTCATGCTCTTCCAATTCGGGGTTGTGCGTATTTCATGAGTATATGTGGGCTTTTTCACTGTGGATCTGCCATTAGCTGTTTTGTCTCGGTAAGCGATTGGTAATGCCTGTGATCTTGATGTCACGATGGTCGCGTCATGCTCTCGTACTAGCACATCTTGCATGAAATTTAAGACAAACATTGTGCCCTTAAATGGCCTCAACTGTAGATTTTGTAGTAAACCGTTGTGACCATAATGTTTGGATTTTGAGTATAACGGAATTGTGATGATCTTTTTTACATATCATAAAGACTTTAGATAGGAGTATTTGTATGGGCATTTATATCAAAATTACAAATTTTAAACGATTCGCGTGGTTTGAATGATTCGACATTAGAAGCTGCAATATTGCAGTGTCGTTCTGCTTCCTCACAGTTGTGTTACCACTGCACCGAGACCGGATGCGGTTGCTTTAACGTTGACTTCTGCTCCTCCTTTCTGCTCCGTCTCTTCCTCCTTTCACTCACACTTTAAAGCACAACAGATGGTCCCGAATCTCAAGAGACTTTTAAGACAAGAACAGCTAAAAACCCCTGACCTGACTTTTAGCTGCTAATGCTTTTTACCTTCACCACGGTCAGATTGCTTTCTAGCGTGAGAGATGGAGGAGAAAAAAAGCAATTTTCTCTTAGAGTTCAGAAGTCTTGAAGAACTTTCCGAAGCACCATTGCTGGTCACGCCATTAGAGCAAATAGCATGTGCACACGTGACTTTGATTTGTGTTTTGAATATGTACGAGAATGCAAATATGTGTTGACGTCTTGACAATCTGCTGCAAAACCGTGTAAATGTATCGTATTACACCAAAAATTAATATAAATTTGTATAAATTTATTCAGTTCATTAACACACTCTTGTTGTGTGTGTTTGAATTAATGGCTTTAAATAGGATTGAAACATATTTAAAAGTGTATTTGTATGAGATTAGAGGCTGTATCATTTGTGTAAAGTTCTTTTGTTCACCAATCACAAGCATTGCTACTGCAACTATGTATATGCTTGTAAAACCAGATTAGTGTTCCTATGCTTGTGAAAGTGATTTAAAATAATATTTCAGAATCATTTTGAGTAATTTTAGAAAGGTCTGCTATTTGTGTTTGTTTCCTGTGACTTGTTCACACTTTTTGTTAAAATAGATTTTTAGCTGCATATGCATATTTCGTGTAAATTTGAATCACAATAGCTATTCAAACAGTAGTTGAGTCAAATAATTTATTTATAAACCAACTTTCCAACCTTTCTAGGATTTGATTTCTTCCGAATTTGTTGCACAGGATTTATTTATTTATTAAATCATTTATTTATACCTTTAAAATATAAGTTTAGTATTAAAAGTGCGAGTGAGATTGAGGTACGAGTGAGAGTGTGGTTGCGTGGAAGTGTGTGTGAGCATTAGACTGAGAAAGAGATGGAAAAAGGTTGTGTATTGGTTTGTGTGAGTGAGAGATAGTGAAAGAGAGTGTGTGAGAGAAACTAACGAAAAACAGGTGGTGTTTAACTGTGTTCATTTTGCTGTGCTGAATTACAATAATTAGACAAAATGGGCAAATGTGTTCAGGTGTAAAAATGGTCAGGTGTTTATTTTAATGTACGCACACAAGGAAAAAGTGCGCGCACACACACACATGCACACTTTCTGAACTAACATTTACTACACACACACACACACACACACACACTGATGTTGCAATGCACACATGGTGCTGTTTAATAAATGGCGGGCGTACGGTCAGTGCATTTCTTTTTTCCAGGTTCAATAGTTTATTATTTAAAAGTGAAATCTGCCTGCAATTTCTGCTTTTGGTAAACACCCACTTCTGACAAGTTATGTAACGTAAAGCAGGTCCAGATGGCAGAATCGCCATCTTTTATTAGGCTTAAGTGTTTCGAGAGGGGTGATTACACACTGTGTGTGTGTGTGTGTGTGTGTGTGTGTGTGTGTGTGTGTGTGTGTGAGAGAGAGACACAACCACACTGGAGCTCTGGTGTAGATAATCTATCCAGAGAACACTAAGGATTATTCATTTGAAAGTTACCGACTGATTGTTTTTCACATGTTTGCGCGTGGTCCAGCAGAAAGCAAGTGGTGCGTCTGTCATCCAAAGAAAATGTGTGTGTGCCCACGCAAAACCTGCTGACGCTCGGGTGTTGGGTTGCCATAGAGATGCTCCGTTACTGTACGGTTGATGGGAAAGAATAATTATGTTCCTTTTGTCATTGTTTGGAGTTGTTGTCACTGAGTGCAGTGATAATTCTTATGATATTTTAGTAGAAAACAACAATACCTGCAAGACATGAGCGTAACGATGAATGAATACTATTGCAAATTAAAGGAAACGATTGAAACTTTTGAACTGAAACAATTCAAAATGTTAAATCAGCAACTCGTCTAACATGTTCTTTTTCATCCATCACACTGAATGTTCCTGTAGTACTGAAAAGTAATAACATCATATAATAATAATAATATAATAATAACATGCTAAGAATTTATAACTCTTGAGTAATTTAATTATTGAGTTTTCAAATCAGATAAATTTTGTACAGTTCAGTGAAAATGTAATTGGTCACAAATTATAAACCAATAATAAACCACCAAATTGTCCAGTATTTAACAAGTACTAAAACATAATTGTTAGAGCTCCATATGTCCATAAAAGTCCATATGTTCATATGTCCATATGTCCTTTATTGTCCATAAAAGTCCTGCACTTTGCAGCAATGTTTTTTTTTTTTTTTTTTTTTTTTTTTTTGTCACATTAGACTCATGGACAGTCACATTAGACTCATGGTTCATCACTTTTTCAGTCAGTGGTCCACATGTGCCACTGTCTCAAGGGAGAGTTTAACAGCAGCACTGTTGTTGTGTTACACAACAACTGTCGTCATGGTAACAGGAGCATCCGCTAACCACCCGCACGCTTAGCTGGATGGATTTCACCACGCTGCCTTGTGTAACCGATACGAGCGCTTGCTGTACAGATCTGAGTCGACAGTTGCCTTGAGTCACCGCCAAACCAATGCGATCCGATTCCACTCTCACCTTTCTCCGGCCACCTTCGCATTCTCTGTTTGTGGTTGAAACGGATCCATGCCTTTGGTGCTGATACACTTTGCTCTGTTTTGCCCCTATGACTAGTTTGAAAGCTTAATGGTGAAGACAAAAACACACATTTACCTCATGCTCTTTACAAGTGATCAAAATATGCTTTACCTGTCAATCGAACCCATCACCTGGTGTTCTGAACACTACTGGCTTAGCCACATCAAGGTTACAGAATGGGTTTGTGGGATGGAAGTCCATCTATCCCATAAACCAAGCAAGTCCAAATCAATTCTCAAATAGAGCCAACAATGTTGGGCTGTTGGATAAATACAAAAAATGTCAGCCATTTGAAATTCTGGGTTGTTGTGAAAATTACAAATTTTATGTGTGATCTAAGTTAACAAGTTTCTAAATGCTTGTTTTGATAGACTTGTATTAAGATTGGAGTGTATCAAGATTAAGACCAATCACTCTCTGATTGGTCAGCCACAAATCCAGAAGGTGTGTCCTGTCTTGAGGCCCAGAGATGCGGTGATTGGGTCAAGCTCCCCGTGACTCAGAAGTGAAAAAGCGGTTTAGAAAATGAATAGACCAGATTATGATTCAATTTAAAATGAAACAGATTAATTTATTTGACCCATTAGTTCTTGCCTTAACCAACAAGTTCACATGTTTATATATCATTATCTATCAGTTAGTATTAATTTACATTTATTCATATATACTGTAAATACACACACTGTGTACATGGGAGATAATAACAAAAAAGTAGCACAATGTAAAGTCTGATCAGTGACGTATGGAATTAAACGATGAATTCTCTGTCTGTATTTCATTCAGGTGGGAAATGATCATCTCATCATTGTGTTACATGTGCTGATTTTGTTCCAGGGAATAGAATAAAAGTTCTTATTATACAAAATAATTTCTTCAAACAACAATGGACTTATGATTTTATTGTATCGAATCAAAATGTTTTCTACTTCAAGCTTCGCGTCATTTATTTTATTAAATACGAAATTCCGCAAAAGGGAAGTTTGCAAGCAACTATTTGTGTTTCGAACAATAAAGGCCATCATGACATTTTCTTGTTACGTATAGTACGTCTCGACTTATTTCACCAAACACTGAGTCTTGTCTGCTCAACAGATGCCACGGCTTAAGGCTACCCACTGCTCCGTGTGTGTGTGTGTGTGTGTGTGTGTGTGTGTGTGTGTGTGTGTAACTTCACTGGGTGGTTAAATGGAGAGCAATTTAACTCTCTACTATATTATCACAATGATTTAGTTTCAATTAACCAATTACTGTCCGGATTCAAGGACACGGATAAGACTGGAATAGTGTTACAAATGTTCAGAGACTTAGAAATTGAAATGGCTGATGTACTATTTGCCCCAGTATTTACTATAACTAAACACCATAGAGCAACCTCCATGGCCTTTCGAGATGAGCAGATGTGAAATTTGAGATCTTCCGAGTAATTCCAAGCGTTGCCTTCACTTTTCAGAAAGCACTGGGAGTTTGACGCCACAACCGGTGGGATTACAGCTGAACTCCTCTCGGTGGGCTTTTGAGATGAAAAGCATCCATGCCATGGTCTTATCGTTTGTTTGTGATCGAAGTGATGAGTGTTTGTGAAGCGGAGTGATGCTGGTAACTCATAGACCCCTACACACTAGTTAAGAACACTGGCTTGACCTTTTGCACTCCCTGTTGATGTTTAGAGTCCAAGATAATGATGGCTGGTTTGATTGAACTGGATGAACATGCTCTTATCACATCAAGCTTTGAAGACCACCACATAATTGTAGGATAAAAAGTGTGACGTCAAACCCAGGGGGGGGGGGGGGTGTCTCTAAACCAGGATGCTCCTGGGTGGGTGGGGCTTTGTTACTTAGCAACTAATTTTAATTTAGATGCAACTTTAATCTCAACAGGACGGACGAACTCTAAATCTGCTTTCTGTAGTACTAGTAATTCCATTTTTTTCCTGTTGTTTTGAAGCTGATAGTGTCAGACTGTTGAACTGCTAAAAGCTCATGTAAATCAGGCCTGTCTTTTAGGATTACGATGTTTGAACTGTGTTCAACCCCATTACTGGGCGTCTGGAGCATCTCTGGAGACTGAAATAAACCTCTTTTTGCATTTTATGCAATTCAGTAATGAGAAGTTCTCTGAGCGTGCTGGTGTTTGGTCTCCACAAGCATCCAGTGGAATAATCGGCTTTTTAAGGCTACATTCCGTTGAATAGCACTCGTGTGCCTGACACAGAAATGTGGTTTGCGTTAACCGAGAGTGTTGAGTCATTCTGGCCAGAGCTTTTGTCCCATCAACCCCCTGGGCTCTGGTCAGTGTCCACGCTTTCACTGCTATTGTCCTGCCGTTGTAGCTAAATCACTCAAACTCTTTCAAGGCTTTGCCCCCCTCTGTCTTTTCTCTCATTCTTCTTCTCATTTTCTTTGGCCTTTTCAAAGCAAGGCCCAGTTAAATGTCAGCGAAGAGAAACTTGTCTGCTGGTTTTCTTTCTTTTTATTTTGTTTTTTGGCCCTTATGTTTTTTTTTTCTTCAATGGGAGAAGATTAGATGTTGAACAGGAAGGAGAACTTTCCTTGCCTTTTGATTTACCTGTGATTTAATCTGGATGAATCACGCAGAGAAATGCCACTTCTCCAGTCGGCGTCTGGCTTTCGCCCTTTGCTTTTAAAATCTGTGCAGCTTTTTTAAGCTTGTGCTGTTTAGACTGTCTGAGTTGTTTGGTGTGGTGTTTTTTTCAATACATTTAGAGATAAACAGTTGGAATTTATGCAATATGTAATTGAGAGAGTATATAAATTACAATGGTATTTTTAATTGAACTGGTGCTTTACAGTGTGTGTGTGTGTGTGTGTGTGTGTGTGTGTGTGTGTGTGTGTGTGTATAATAATATATTTGAAAATAAATTTGAAAGAAATTACTGTTTACTTAATTCAAATTAAGCATGAATAAACAGTAAATACTGGCACGACACTGGTAGTAAAATCTTTAAAGTCTTTGGTGTGTTTTATACTTAATTAGACAATACAATTTTGTTCACATTCTTGGCTATTTAAACTTGTTTTTGTATAATTTTGTATAAAGCATGAAGAAAAGACAGTGAACTATATGCCTTTTGTATGATAATATTGCTTAACTTTTTATTTTTCTTCATTATTTTCACCATTTGTTACAAAAATACCCAAAAATGAATTTAATGGATAAAAAAAATTAGTGATGCACCAAAATGAAAATTCTTGGCCGAAACCGAAAACTGAAAAAAAGAAAGCCTGGACGAAAATCGAAACACCGAAAGAATTGCATTTATTGCTATGATGGTGTACTAACTTTACTAAAACCAAGGCATTGCAATTGCATAATTAATTGCTTTAAGTTAAGTTTATTTAGTTAAATTAGTTGTTTTGTTAAATTAAGTTAATTTAGCTGAATTAATTACGTTTCAAAGAATAAATGAAACAAAATATGTTACAAATATGCAAATATTTATCAAGCATATTGCAACACTCAAGAGTATAAAATATAATTCAAACTAAAATGCTTAACTTGACCTGCTGGCCTGCTGAAATGTTGTAAAATTAAATGTTTCGCCATTAAAAATTGCATTTAAGTTTAAAGTGCATTCAGAACAAGTGCAAAGGATACAACATTCTCTCTGCAGATCTTAATAATAGTATAAATAGGTCGCTGTTGAGTTTGTCATCTGCCTGAAATTTGAGAAATATTTGAGACTGTATTTAAATATGATAAAAATTGATTATTATTATTATTATCCAGTGGATAAAAAGTATACATCTTGCAGAAATATGACTACAATCTGTTACATATAAAGTAGCCTAAAACAAAATAGCCTACGTATTAGTATTTTTACAGGTACTTTCTTGCAGGATTTCACTGAACATATCAGACAACGATGGTGCAAACCCTTCATCTGGTGGAGACGGAGAGACGAGATGTTTTCTGCTCTGCTCCGTCTCTGTGCGTCCATCATTGCCATTTCTCGCTCGCGCTGCTTTAACTCCTCTTCCAAATACTGCTCTTTATAACGCGGAACAAGTACAGTCGCGATGAAGTGCAGAGGATTCCAATATATATCTGCGAATCGTGCGCTGACAGACTCTAAGACTTTTCATAGTTTTTACCGTGGTATGTATCAACCACTTTAGGTGCTTTAGAGCTGCGATAATAGGAATAGCGTCCGCTACAGATGCATCAGATGAGCTGATCTCTTTAGTTTGCTGCTCAAACGGAGTAAGAAGAGAGAGAATGTTCTCTATTAAGAGCCGCTGGTGTGAAGTGAATGTCGCGGTGAGCTCGTGATTTTCGGTGGCCGAATATTCAGTGCACCCCTAAAAAAATGCAATTTCGTTAATCAATGTCATTAATTGTCACAAATATTGTAACTGCAATTCCACACATGCCTGTTTCTTCTGACACAGAAAGGAAGTGCTAATTAGCTTGTGTGCTAATCGCTGCATGTATAGTTCAGACGGATTAAACCGAGTCCCAGGACATGACTCATCAGAACAGTCATAGCGTCGAGCGTCGTGTTTCAGATAATCTCGCTAGACTGCAGCTCCTCGCGGGGAAGTTTGAGACTTAACACCGCCGTTTTTAATCCCCAAGTAGTTGTGGGATTTTGAAGCTAAAAATATTAGCTTGTTTTGTTTGTTCCTTTTTTGTACTTGCGTAGATTTGTTTCTTCTTGCGTGTGGTAATCGTTGTTTTATATTTAAAGAAGTGTGTGTGTGTGTGTGTGTGTGTGTGTGTGTTTGTGTGCACGCGTTGATTAACACTCTCTCACACACAGCAGATGGAAAACCAGCTTCAGTTACACCAATGCTAGGCTAGCAGGCATAAGAACGCTCAGGTTCTTAGACAGACAAGCAGTGTGTGTGTGTGTGTGTGTGTGTGTGTGTGTGTGTGTGTGTGTGACAGAGAGAGAGAGAGAGAGGAGAGGGGGGCTGGTCTGAAGACCACCTGCCACTCCTTAAGAAGTTTCTTCATTACAAACATTCACTCACACACATGCTGGAAATATTCTGTGTGAGACCCTCAGGACAAACTGAAATAAAGTCGTGCCCGTCAGGCTGATGACTCTCTCATGCCACAATAATCATTCATACACCCTCTGGGCGGCAGATCTCACGCACCAGGTGTTTGGTTCTCGAGTCCCGGGTCGAGAAAATCATACCTTTCCGCGAATGCCATAAAACGTACTTTTCAAACTATATATAAGTTTTTTATATGTTTTCATTCAAGTTTCAAGAAAATAATAACAAAATTCCAGCAATTTACCATCCAATGAAGTTACACACACAGTGAAGTAAACACACTTGATACACATGTGAAATACACAAAATATAAGCAACTTTTATTCTCTACTTGACTACATTTGTGATTGAGTGTCTCTACTCTTTACTCCACTATGTTTGAATGGACACGTACGAGTAAAGTACAGTTCCAGCTCTCTAGTAATTAAATCATTTTTTTGTTTTTTTTTAATCAACTGGTATACTAAGCTTAAAGCATTTAGTCTCTTGAAATTGGCACGTTAGTCGTTTCTCTTAGATGTGGTCGAGTGACGTTTCTCTTCCTTGGTAAGCCAACAAGAGTACAAAGCATTGCTGTTGGGAAAAAAAAGCATTATGGGAAATGTGGGTTGCTGCTGGGATTCTTTGGTTCACACTGGGAGACAAGAGGCGGGAAACGCTTCCTTGCCAAATGAAACTGCTGAACAAAAGCTTCAGGAGACTGGAGTTAGACAATGGGACGGTGAACACACTTCTCGGCATGATGTTGAATCCCGAGAATGCATCTCCATGCTTTACAGTAGATTGATGCATTCGCCAATTTTATCCACTAGCAGAACGAGAAGAGAAATGAAAACAGCATTATGATATTTTACCTTTTTCTTAAAGTGAAAAGCATTTAGCTTTCTTTCACTCTTACCACATGGAATATTCTAGAATTTTTTTGTTTAAGTTTGGATGCTGATTAGGACCGGGTTTTTTTATTTCTCGTGTTGTTGTGGTTGTTAGTTTCATAAATAATAAACTTAGTTTCATAGTTTAGGTGGTTTGGGACTAGTTAATAGTTCAAAGTTTTTTTTTTTAACTAAAAAGAGAAGGTTTTAGAATGAGTCACCCAATCTTGAGTTGTTGTGAGATGGTTGTGTGAGTTGCTATCTCTTTGTTTTGGCAGGTTCTTGTACTGGTTTGGTCTGGTTTGTCTCAGATATAAAACAGCTTGTTAGACTCCCACACAAAACATTCTCTGGCTTGTAATTAAACTCATCCTCCCCAGAAACACTGCCGGACCCCCTGACCAGCAGCTAGGAGGGTCCGCGAGCCTGTCTGAATGTGCTATATTGGAACAGTCTGAGCTATATTGAGCCTCAGTCGCTGTCAAAAATGGACTTGCGTGAAATCTGACTTCCTTTATAACGATTATCTGTGGAATACATCACGGCTGTTTGCATGTTTCCTGTTCCGAGACCCCCGGAAAGGAGCGTCTTTGAATGCAAATGTTTTCTGGACAATGGATTTGTATTTGTTGTTACAGATGTGACTATAATCCAGCTGTTGCTGTTGAATATAGAATGTAAACACGAGGGTCTTTATTGTTCATTAGTGTTGGGCTCGACTGGATTTGTGAATTTGTTCCTAAAAGCCGAAGTTAAGTGCATAAAGATTGTTTGGGTCTCTTTTATTATAGTTTCAAATAATTTATTAAACTTGTCTTTGATTCTGAAGAAATATTTGTTTTGTTTACATCTTTGCCTTTACAGCACAGTGCAGTTTTTATTTCAGATTGCTGTGATTTACAGTGTAATATTTCAGTTTCTTGTTAAATAAAAGCTTAGAAAAGACAAGTTTCAAACCTGCTTTCAAAATGTGCTTTATGTTTTTACATATACATTTTTTGCCAGCTTTAATATTTTGTCTATATATTCTGACATTTTGTGCACAGAAGGTAAAGTAAAAGCAAAATGTTTTAAAAATCCTTAACTTTCGACAGTCTTGGAGATTCCTTATCAACATCGTTATTTTCAGCAAAAGTGTTTGATCAAATGATGACTTTTAATCCAATAAATAATTAAAGTAAAAAATAAATCTAAACTAGTTAGATTTTTAGGATTGTGTGACAAAAACGTGTTTAATATGAAAATCTTTAGCCATGCAGGACAAAAGTCAGAGGCCGCACAAGATAAACATTTATAAATCACTAAACCAAAGCAGTTTTAATCATCAATAACTATAGATGAAAACACAAGAATAGGCTGCAGAAAATTTGAAATATTTTATTATTCTTATGTTGTCAAAATATAAGTTAGAAATATGAACAAATTGTGGAGGGATAAAAAAAAGAGTTTTTAAAACTTTTTAAGTGTCTTTGATACACTTTTTACCATGTATCATTTATGGTGTGTGATTGGAACTGGTCAATTATTTGATTCACACTCTGGCTTTTTCTTTCTTTTATTCAGATCTGTCAAAGAATCGTCTTTGCGAGGTGCCAGAGGAAGTGTGTCAGTTTGTCTCTCTGGAGACACTCAGTCTGTACCACAACTGTGTGCGCTCACTCGCGCCCAGCTTGTGCCAGCTGCAGGCGCTCACCTACCTCAACTTCAGGTACAGAATCCACTCGCCAACCCAACCTGATCCACAAGAAGTGGCTTCAAAGCAGCTCAGCATATTTTAGAGGTGTGAAGAGTAACTGAAAACCATACTTGAGTAAAAGTGTGGATACCATTTCCAATAGGACTTGAGTAAAAGTCGTAAATTAGCCGAGTTTTAAAACTTTATTTTACTAACTTGTACTACTACTACTACTAATAAAAGCGTTTTACTTTAAGTATAGTACTGAATTCCGACTCAAAAACACCAAAATAATGTGAAAAGCAAGAAACTCTTTGGGTATGAGGTTTTATTTCATAGTATAGAAATTACATTTTACACCTCAATGTTTCAAAATGGCAGAAGAAAGTAGATAAAAAAGAACAATAGCCAGTCTCAAACTTAAATGTGCAGAAAAAGTACAACAATACTCCATGTTCACGTAAGAATACCAACAGTCAATAAAAAATGTATTCAAGTGGAGAGTAACAGTTTCTCATATTTTTGACACTCATTACAAGTGCAAAGTTGCCAAAATACTTGAGTAAATGGACTTTGTTACTTTACTGAAGTGTTTTACAACTGTCTTTATAGTGACTATAAGATACTGTATAATTGGGTTCAACTGAGTTGACCGTATTGGTGAGATGGGAGAACTATGGCAGGCCAAAATTAACATTTATCACTCAGCGGCGACTCTTCATAAAACAACTAGTTGTGTTTTCTATTTGTTTGCCAATTTGTCAGTGGCACAGTATCAGACAGCGATGTAATCATGACTCATATCTAGTGACTAGTCAAAACTATTTTTAAAATATAAAATTTAGTAATTTAAAAATGAGCTTTGGATGAATTTAAAGATAGCTTGCCACAGCCCACTCTTCTTCTCCGTGTCACCACATTGCAACTTTTTACAGCATCATGTACAAAAAAGGCTCATCGAATTAAAATTCAGTGATGTCCTGGTCACTTCCTTTCCTCTGTGTGCAGTCGTAACCAGCTGTCCAGTCTGCCGCAGTCCGTGTGTCAGCTCCCTCTGCTTCGAGTGCTCATCCTCAGCAACAACAAGCTATCGGTTCTACCCGCCACAATACACACCCTCACACACTTACGACAACTGGTACGTACTTTCCTCCCAGACTGTGCTATATTGTTTCATTTTTGGTATTAAATGCATTTTAAAGGGTGTCACTGAATTGTGATACATGATTTACTTGCTGTAACATTGTATAATCTAAAGTAATTTGTAAACAGTGTATTTTAATGATGTTGATTATTCACTAGATGGCAGTAATGTGCCTTTAGAGTTTCTTCTCTTTTCGTAAAAGGCACATTTTGATAGCCAATATAACTATTAACTAGCATTTGTAATCATCCATGTTTGACATTTACAGGTTTAAGATGTTCACAGTTTGTTTTCTGGTTTTGAACTTGAATTTGGCCGTGAAGATTGTTGAGATTCTGATTCTTTGACTTTTGGCTTTAAGGATGTGAGCTGTAATGAGCTGCAGGCTCTTCCTGTTGAACTCGGCCAGTTGGAATCTTTACGGGATTTAAATCTGAGAAGAAACCAGCTCACCACTCTACCTGAAGGTGTGAATCCCAAACACATGCACAACACAATGGTAGTCCACCAGGATTTACTCTTCTACTGATATTATCATGTTTGTTAGAACAGCGATGCCTAACCTGTGGCCTGCTGGCCCTATCTGGCCCGTGAAGGTGTTACCTGAGGCCGTATTTAAATTGTATTTCCATATTCATATGCTTATTTCGTGATTTTAGTCAATTTGGATGAAGAGATTATGACTGCTGTTATTAGAGTAGAAATAACGCAATTAGGGACAACCTTTTAAATAAAAATCTTCACCACAACTCTCACCATGAAACTTTCCAAATGTGCGAAAGTAAGAACTGAAAATGACCACGACGTTTTCGAACAACCTTTTCTGTGACAAAGAGAGCAGCAGCAAATCTATGTGACAAACCGTGGCTCAAATGAATGTTTTTTTTTTTTTTTTTTTTCAATTCTTGAAATCTTTTATAAGAATATTATACTGTATATTATGTCATATACATATATATTATATTATATATCCTGCACAACAGGAGACCCGGTTCTGGGTTCATATTTTTTCGTCACAGCACCACCCTACTGATCTGGATAAATTAGATATTTAGACAGGGCCCATTTCAGAACAGCAGATGTAGATACATGTTTGCAGATTTTTGTAGAGAACTGGATTAATGTTACCAACACACATTCTTTAGTAGAGTTAAAATAAACCATCACACCACATCATTGTGTGACGCTCCCTTGATCCCCCCGCCAGGTTTCATGATATCTTATCAGTGTTAGAGCTCTGAAACAATGTGTTTGGCTGGTATTTACCGTGTTAACTTTGATACATTGATTCATAATTGTACAAAGAATCTATTTAAAAAATGTTTTTTAAAACAATTTAGTTATTGATTGGTTTCAGCTTTAACATGTTCAAACTCACTGTATTTATGTGCAATTTTAGTATTATTATCGATCAAATTGCTCTGTGGTACCCCGACTTATGATCTTAAATCTGATGTAATCTATCTAATCCGTGGCATGACTTGATCAATTCAGACCATTTTTTTTATAAATGATAAAATATTGGTAATAAATGTAATAAAAACATGTTACATAGCAGTTGTTAAATTTGGCCTTTGGCAGATGTTCAGCACAGTATATAATGATATACAATCTCACATGAACGGTTATCACCATTTTGAAATAACATCTTGCAAACTCCTGCAATATCTGTATCTAAGGGACGTCACCGTTCTCGCGAGATTACAGAAATCTCAGGGATTTGCACGACGTCATTTCAACATTGCGGCTATTTGAGAAAAATAGCATTGCCATTGTTTTTTGTTTATTTGATGTGTGTAAAACAACAGCTGTTTTATACACATCTGGACTCATCGTAGATGCTCCTTTTGTATAGAGAAAATGTCTCGAGACTCGGGACGACATTTTCATGGCGACTCATTTCGTTACTCTGGATTTTCGTTATTTATGACATTCGTACGTCAAAGTACCACTGTATTTTATTGCTAATGTTTTTAATATTCTTTAAAAATTTCCATTTTGTTTGTTATTTTTCCGTGTAATGTAATTACCAAATAATTACTTTGAAGTGTATGGATTTTGCTTTACAAATAAATAAAATAATAATAATAATTTAAAATGGAAATTATTTATTTATTTAATAAAATTTTTTTTCCAAAAGTCCCATTGCAAAAATGGAATTGCTTCTTTCTGGTCTCAGAGTTGTCGGTGCTGCCCCTCATCCGCTTGGATGTGTCGTGCAACCGCATTTCCCACGTGCCTGTGTGCTACCGTCATCTGCGTCACCTGCAGACCATCGTCCTTGACAACAACCCGCTCCAGATGCCCCCTGCCCAGATCTGCTCCAAAGGGAAGTTCCACATCTTCAAGTTCCTGAACATGGAAGCCTGCAAAAGGCCTCAGGATCCGTACGACAAAGCTCTGCGGCCCACAGCCTTCAACAGCTGGTGAGATTCTGTGGAAGGGAATGTCAAGGATGAAACGTCTCAAGGTGTTGAAAAACTTGAACCACTTGGTGCGTGGGAACCATCACCGGCATTTTGTGTGTGGTCTCCACAGCCTCCTGGAGCAGGACCTGTTTCCCGGTCAGTATGGCGGCGGCCTGGACTCTGGATTTAACAGCGTGGACAGTGGAAGCAAACGGTGGTCAGGAAATGAGGTATTTTGAAAAATTGGCTCTTGGATTCTACAAGAACAGGTTTTATATGTGCAGGGTATTCTGGTTAGTTGAGCCTCTTATTTGGACCAACTTTTAAAGATCCGAAGCAAATGTATTGTAATAAGACTATTACAAAAGTCTGATAATCAGAAATGTAGTCAAGTAGAGAGTAAAAGTTGCTTACATTTTTGACACTCGGTACAATTACAAAATAGCCAAGTAGCCTTTACTTAGGTAGAGTAACAAAGTCAATCAACTCCAAGAACTTTACACCTATACTTTACTGCCTATAAAGTGTACAATTGGTCCACAACATTAATAAGAATATTTTTTTTCATTATTTTTCATGAACAAATGATCCAGTCCAGTGTCTGTGCGTGTCTGTGCGTGTGTGTGTGTGTGTGCGTTTCTGTGTGTGTGTGTGTGTGTGTGTACATATAACTTATAACTTCACATTCTGTCTTTTCTTTTTTCAGTCTGCAGATGATTTTTCGGACCGCTCTTTGCGAACAGCAGACAATTCCCGCGAGCACACATACCTTCATGAAGAAGAGGAGAAGGAGGCTTTACTAGAGATACCAAACGGTAAACAGGAAGCCCAACAATACCACCTTTTTTCGCTTCTACATCTTTCACTATCTGACATGTTTTTGTAGTTAATGGAGACTTTGAAAAAGTGGATTTCATTGACAACAGCATAACGGAAGAAGAAACATGTCATCATCCACTTGCAGAGACCCCTCAGGTCAGCGGTTTTTCACTTTGCAGACACTTTAATCCAGAAAACTTTAATCACACTACAACAAAAGTTGTGCATTGATTTTTCGAGACAATTTGTTTTTTGTTTAAAACCAAGACAAAGCACAATCGCTAAAATCAGCGTCTTGCAGTTCCAGTTCCTAACACAAGGACTTGTTCAGTACGCTTGTTCTATTACGTTGTGTTAATGTGTGGAATGTGAATACTTGTCTAAATGTTATATTATTTATTGATATTATTAATATTGTAAATTTTATTTTTTATTGTGAGGAAAAAGTTGGCATATTAATGGTTGGCCAGATTTGTATGTGAAAACTATTGTTAATTTGCAAAATCTGAATTCACACAGTTAGAACAAACCTTTTATTATTAAACTTTTACATTTAATTGGAGTCAAAATTACAGCTTTGTCAGGATTGTATCAGGACCTATATTTTATTATTATCATCAGTATTTATATACGTATTAATAATATTATTATTGATCTTGTCCTGCGCTTGTGATATAAATAAAACTGATCAAATGTCAATGTTGTGTTCAGGAAAAGCGAATGATTAGCAGCATCACTCCTCCTCGGAGTCCTGAATCCACAGGAAGCAGGTGAGAAGCTTATGAATCAACATGACACACGTTTTAGACTTTTATTTTAGTTGAAAAATTTTACACATAGAGTGAAGTGGAAATTAAAATACCATCTTTGTTCAGCTACACGTAACAGGCAATTTTCAAGCAACAGTACACACACACACACACACACACACACACACACAAGCATAAGCGTGTATATTAAAAAGCAAATTTTACCTTAAAAAAAAAAACAACATGTATGTTCAGTTTTTCTCGAGGGGATAAAGTAGATGCTGCAGTATTTAAATACATCTGTGATTTTCAGTACATCACAGAAACAACTGAAACAAATATTTTCACAAAGCTTGCTGCTAAACTGTTTTAGATCTTTGAGTCATTCTCAAAACTTTTAGCCGCGACTGTACACTTTTACAAATTTTACCGCTTTTGGCCCTCGGCTGGAATGACTACTTCCCAAAATTTGATATTTTTTTAATGTTTCAGTCTTATTCATATTTCACTCAATTCCGTGCTAAACCAAATCTACATTCACAATTTAAAAAAAGGATTTCACAATGCAGAGCAGCATCATGGGTAACTGTACGGCCTGGAGTCAAAGAGGTGTGAAAGAAAAGAAACTGTAGGAATGAAGAAAAAACGACTTTTTGTGTGACATGGAAGCCGCGTTGTTTAGTTTAGTGATTGTTGCCGGGAAACAGAGGCCTCATTAAAAGCGTGCTGGACCGCCTCACTGGTTTGGTTGCACAAGGCCAACTGGCAACAGCAAAGGCTGCTGGGAAAGTCAACAGCGGGAGACGTGTGAGTTTCCTCCCAGGACTTAGATTAGTTAAGTCTCTTAGTGACTCTCCATAAGCTGATTTGCTTCGAAAGTGTCAGCCAATGGCGAGAGTGGCCAGCTAAGTGATGAGTTACACTTACTTCCTTACACAGCACAGTTTTTTGGAGTAAGTTTAAATACGCCAGTTGTCTCTCTTATAAACACTGAGTTAGAGATGTGCTCAAAACACACTCACAGTGTAATTCAGGCAGCATGGTGGGGAAAACACGCCAGTGCGGCACTACTCACGCACGCTACGTTCAGGCCTTCACTCGAATGCTCCAAAACACTACTGGAGTGGATTCCAGCCAACAACTCTATACCTGAAAAAGTACATTATCATCGTTATTATATTTTATTATGGTCATTTGGTAACAATGCAATAATTTGACCTGTGTGTTGCACTTTGGTTGGTTTTCTCATGGTAATTTCTATTACATGTATATTATTCTATTCTATTCTATTCTATTCTATTCTATTCTATTATATTATATTATATTATATGTAAACCATTTAGGTAAACTAATAATTATACACACACACACACACACACACACACACACACACACACACACACACACGTAATAAATAGGTTAGATTAGATTGACTTTATTAATTTCTTTGGAAATGTCAGTGTTTTACAGCAGCAAACAAAAACAAGCAGTGCGACAAAGACCGTAAATACCAGAGAAATACTAACAAATAAATGAAACAAGCGACAGTGGAAAAATATTGTGCAAAAATGTAAAAAAAATCTAATATAAAATAAAAAAACAATATATAAATATACCAAAATTCCACATTCTCTACTGCCTTTTAACCACCACAATTCTAACCAAAACTCTATTTCAGCCTTAATATCCCACCATGTCCCTTCACCAGGCCTTTAGTTAAATGGCCTCACTTTGATGTAAATATCCGAGCATACACACACACACACACACACACACACACACACACACACAAAAGGCAGAACAAAATTTTCAAAGGTATGAGATTGTACTCATGAACTGATAAGTAACTTTGCACTTATTTAGCAATTTTGATTCAAATCTTTTAACTTTTGACAGTTCTACCTGGTCAAACTCTCCTTACAGTACGTTCTTCTCTCTCACCTGCCTGTAGGAGTTTTGTGGTTGGAGATGGATCAGACTCGGGCTCTCCATCCAGCCCCACACTGGAGGAGCGGAGGAAACCCGGAAGCCTGCAGATCTGGCAGGAGCGAGAGCGAGCCCAGCAGCAGAGAGACCGAGCAAACACGTCAGTGCTCACACAAGCCCACACTACTACTCTTCTACTGGATGTTCAGCGCCGGGAATCAACTGAATCAGAATCCGCTTTAATGGCTGATTTTGCACAGGACAAAAAGGAAATTAAATGTGGTCTGATTCAGTCTTTGAAAAGTTTACAGATAGAAAAGAACACTGTATTTACAGTTTAATTGTAATATGGTTATTTACATACATACATATGACACTAAAAATTAACTTTGCTGTGCAGGTTCTTATTCTCTAAAAGCCATGTGAACTCATCACACCCTTGTTGCCGTAACGGAAACCACTTTTACCTCATTGTCGCCTACATTTACTTTATTTGAGTGTGTGGAATGACCATTTCCAGACACATAGAGGCAGTATAGCGTTTAATAAACCAAATCAGGCCCACCGTCTCTTTTCTTTCTTAAACTAAATCTTGTTTTGTCTTATTAACTTCAAAGTTATTGACTTATGTTCTTGATGTCTCTCAGTTTGCAGAAGAGCACTGCAAAAACAGGAAGCAACTTGTCGACGGCAAAGCCTGGAGGAACAGGAAGTGTTTCTGGGTAAGAGCCGACAGCATCAGCATGTGGTGTGTGAGATCCTTTCACTGTAGAATCAACATCTTTATTGAGACGCACAGATGTGTCTGGCGTGAGAAAATAAAACATAATAAAACAACAAAAAAAAATGCTTGCATGTTAAATGCATAAAAACGTTTTGGTGATGTGGCTCCATTGATTTATTTAATTGTGTCTGTCTCCCTCTAGTGGTCACAGTCCAAACAGCAACTCTCCACCGAACGACCTGAATCTGAGACGTGAGGTCAGCTACCGCTCCATTTCAGTTGTTATTACATGCAAAGCATCTTGGTTTCTTATAAAATCATTTATTTTATTTTTCTTTCAGAGTATAGATCAGGTTTCTCCAACCAGTCACCCCACGTCTGTTCTGCGCTCAGCCAGTCGCACAGGTCTGTACGCCAGCATTTTCTCTTGCTCCATTTTAACACGCCTCAGACCAAAGATCCTCAAACTAGGTAAATTATAAAATTAGTTGAATGTTTCAATTTATTATTATTTTTTCATTATTTTTCTTTCATTAAAATGTTATTTATTGTATTGGACCAGTTATGTTTGATCCATTTTGTTCAGATTTTGTCTTATTTTGGGAGAAGGCCTAAAAGTCAGCAAGTGTTTAGAAAAATCAGCCAAATCAGTTTTCATCCTGACCACAAGAGGGTGCAGATGTATTTAAAAAAACTTGATCGTAAATATTTTTTCGAACACAAGCCAGAATAAAACTAAGATGTTTAGTATTTCGATTTTTATTCTTTTTTTTTTTTTATGCACGCAATGTTTTTAATGTAAATATGAATATTGCTGTTTGACTATTGCAATTTTATTTTCTATTTTCTCTACTGTACATTTATAACAAAAAAGGCAGTTAACGTAACTCGTAGTCATTGTTCGGTCTGACTGGCAGTTTTTTAGAAGTTAAATGTGTTTTATTTATTCATTTTTTCAGATTCTTCTGTAAAGACCACCTCACCTACATCGTCTGCTCCCAAACCGAACAGTTTCCTGTTCCGAACATCGTCACGGTGCAACGTGAAGACGGGTAAAACAAAGCACACGAGCGTCTAAACATCAGAAAGTCTTTCACAGTCGAATATTCTCTTTCTTTTAGGATCTGGAATCAGTTTGTCCGAGAACGGCCAGAGTGAATCTCGCTCTGCACTCAAATCTCCACGAGAGGAACGACCCGACGTTCTTCAGCTGCGTAAAGTAATAAACCTGTTTTGAGTTTCCCGTGGCGTCGCGTTCCATTCCTAACATTATGTCTGTTTCCAGTCAATCGAGTCTCGACTGAAGATCTCTTTACCTGAAGATCTGGGAGAGGCGTTGTCTAATGGAACCATCCTGTGTCAGCTGGCCAATCACGTGCGACCTCGTGCCGTGTCGATTATCCACATCCCGTCCCCAGCGGTGGTGAGACTCCTCAACACAGACTCATTATCTGAAATCCTTGTCGTATGGATTGAGTGGAAGCTCCTCTCAGATCTCCTGGATGCTTTTTAATCCATGTACCTTCGATCCTTTCAGCCAAACTTGAGTTCTGCCAAGTGTCGCCTCAACGTGGAGAACTTCATCGCTGCCTGTCGGAGACTTGGAGTTCCTGAGGTAAACCATCTTCTCAAACGTGCGATGATGGAGTTGGAGTCCTGTAGTTGTCCTGAACTGCACTCATGTTTTCCACGTGCTTGAAGCTCAACCTGCTCATGTGTTGCTTTCTCACATTTGAAACTCGTGTGAGATTCTTTCTTAAACAGAAAAACGGGATGTTCTGTAAATTAAGTCTGCTCATAGTCTTCTCTCATTCCATTGTTTTTTTTTTTAAATTGTTATCGTGGATTGTTTTTCGCTTTTCAGTAAACGATTCACCGTCCCCACGAACAGCAGATTCCTGTTCACTGTGGTAGTTACGATACACGTAAACACATTAACTAGTTTTTAAAAAGGGTTTGAGGTCAGAGGTCTGGTCAAAAGCAATGTACAACAATCGCCTTTGAATGCATGATATGAATTTATAGAGTACCTATATCAGCATTCAGTTTTAAAAAATGTAAATATAAACAGCTAACAAAATAAAACGTGGAGTTTAAAATTAACCCGGTGTTGTAAAAAGCGTCATTTGGTACAGTAGCCTTGTGCTTAATAATAATAACAATAATAATGTAATAATAGTAATAATAGTATAATAATATTTTTGCACATAAATCTCAGAGTGCCACAAAATATTTTAAAAAGGTAAAAAGAAAAAGATTGTGTAAAAGTACGTATAGTGTGTTAAAAAATTCTATTAAAGTTTTATAAGGCTCTCCGAAAAAAGTAGGTTTTCAGAAGGTTCTTGAAACGAAGATGAAGGCTTCCTCAGAGTTTCAGGGAGAGAGTTCCAAAGCCGTGGAGCTGCTGCGGAACATGATTTATCACTCATAATTTTTTGTTTCGTCTTTGAGTGTAGTTTTTGCTGAAGTACTGTATACAAACTTACCCCGTGAGGTTGGTGCATACTTATTCTTACACGTTATAGAAACCAACCTCAGTGAGTCTAAACTCTGCGAAATCATGACGCATGTGATCTATTCCGCACTTTATGACTTCTGTAGCAAATGACTGCCACTATTGTCCACTTCTGCGCCCCATTTAATTCGTGAAACCCTGCAATTCCAAAAGTGTCTTTTCAAGACATAAATCTCGAATCCAGCAATGCAGCAGAAATGTTGCATACTTAACCAGTATGCGCATGTTTCCCTATTCATTCTAATTTTGTATGAAAACACTCCCCCCAATTTTTTATTAATTAAGCATAAATTATACACTGCACTTTATTAATGAGCAACTGCAGCATTGACCAGGAGCTGCTGACAAAATTCTTATCCGCATCATCTTTCAGGGTAGAATTCCACTTTCAACTAAACTTAATTGTGCAATAAAACCCGGGGGATCCATAAATCACTTGTATAATAAAGAGAAACCGCAAATTTTGATGACCAGTAAAATGAAGAGTTACCTGAAGGTATAAAGAATACCTGAAAATCATACTTGAGTAAAAGTACAGATGCATTGCTTTAGAAATTACTCCATTACAAGTCACCAATTCTTTGAAGTCTTGAGTAAAAGTTGAAAAGTAACCAGTTTTAAAAGAACTTAACTCATATTTTACTCATACTGGATTTGAGTCTCATACTGGAAGGCAGAACAAAATAGATATAAAAAGTCAGTCTCAGTCAAACTCAAATGAGCAAAAAAGTGCAACTGCTAATATATGTGATTTAGCTCATAAATATCATCTAGTACCTTCAGCACCCTGCAGATGGCGATATCACCTCGTCCGCCCTAAAAATGAATCATGGTAGAAAAAGATACAATCACAATGTAGCAAGTAACAGTACGTGTCCATTCAAATATAGTGGACTAAAGAGTACAGGACAATCAAAACTCAATCAAAAATAGTCAAGTCGAGAGTAAAAGTTGCTTATTTTTTTTTACAAAGCAGCCAAAAAAATACTCAAGTAAAGTAACAAAATCAATTTTCTGAAGTGCTTTACAATACTGAATAAGAGGAATATCCCGAATAGTGTTAAACAAGTGAGGCTTTCTGGACTTGTAGACAATGAACCGTAATGGCCATTTTAGTGTCTGGAGACTTTATTCACGTTTTCTGTTCAGAGAAAGAAGGTCACACGAGTTTGTGCAAGTTGTGTCAGCGCCATCTCTTGAATTACCTCGATTTGAGAGAAATTGTTTGCTTTTTTTGCCGTCATGTCCAAACATCTGTGCATCCTCTGCCTTGCCTTTCCCTTTCCTCTGTCTCTCTTTCTCAGATGGAGTTGTGTGTAGCGTCTGACATCCTGTGCCGCAAGCTTCCCGCCGTCCAGCGCTGCACCACTGCGCTCCTGACGTTATCTGGAGGAGAAGAGGAGGTGAAAGAGGACGAGAACGGCACCTCTCCCTCAGTCCTCCCTTCCTCACCCTTTTCCACCGGCTTCCTGCTCTTCTACTCTTTCCTTATGGCTTTGCTCTACCTGTTTTACTTCCACGTCATAGCGTAGAAGACTCTACATCTCTGTACGTCTACGCTGTCGGTTCAACACCACACTAGCTTGCTCATCTGTTTAGTAGCTGTTCAGGAAATATTTTCGAGCACTTCATTCTATCCGGAAGACAGCTGCCGCTCGCTCACAGCTGTCGCTTGTGCATACGTCTGATACCCACAATGCCTTTCTGCACGCACAGATTTATATATAAAAGGTAGTCTTAGACCTTGAAAAAGTTCTTTTATAAATAGTGATTCATTACAGTTTAAATAGAATGCTGTATTTAAAGCACTGGCACAAGGTCTTCGTCTTTTTTAAGGGCTTTAAATCGCTTCTGATCAAAGTGCCTGAAGAAAGTTTTCCGTTTCTCGCAGCAGAACTTGGAGCACAGTTTGGCGATGGTACTGCTGAGTTAGAATCCGAATTTTTTAGATTCTATTTGTGAGGCGTTTTTCCTTTCCCGCCTTTCGACTTGCCGTGTTGACTGTGACCACCAGGGGGCAGTGTTGCCACTGACTTGCTTCTGTCGGTTTTTTTTTTTTTTTAGACGGTACAAATGTTGAAAGTTGTGTTATCTAGTTCATGTTTTCATCTTGAGAGCTTCTTAATATAATTCATGTCTACATTCAATCTAGAATTGACTGTTTTTCCCACGTTCTGCCGATGCTGCTGGAAACCCGAGTCTCTCTAAGGACATTTTAATGGGAGTAATTATATTTCCCCAATTATGACGAAATTACTCATATACTTGGAGGGATTTAATTACGACTAGTCATTTTGGGCATCAAAAAAACCCTCTAATTTAATAACAACGTATTAAAACTTTAAACGAGCACTGGCTAACTAGGACAATTACTGCTCCCGAAGATCCGACGAGGATAATCAGACATGACCAAATTGCAAACGACGCCATTTAGATGTTAAACAACAAATGCTAGCAAGTTATTCTCCTCCACGGCCTCCATAAGCTCGGTTCTGTGGTCCGTGTTGTGCCACGAGCTTCTCCGCTGCTTCATGTCTACGTTGCTTTTGTATGCCGTGCCTACTTAATGTGATTTAAAGGCTTCGGAGACAGTTTGCTAATGAGCTGCTTCTCATCTGGAGAGCGAGATAAGAGGAAAAGCAAGTAGATCAGTAAACGTTGGAGGCCTGGTCACTCCATCCCTCATCGCAGAGCGTCTTAAGAGTTTTAAGAGAGCGCGTGCAAGTTTAGGTTTTAGATTGATGCGCCTTTGATGCTAATGCTAATCGAAACTAGCTTCTTTTTCACACGGTCCAGACTGTTCATCCGACAAGCCTGACGTCTGGTGTGGCCTGTTTAACGGTTCTATTACGCGTCCTTGAAAAGGTTTTCCCAAGGTCGCACTGCACATTCTTCCCTAAACGCCTCGTGAAACATGTCGAGATCAACACCAACGTTTCCGTCCACGTGTTACGACGCGGTTTGTTGCAACACAATGTATTTTGTAATATTTATGAAATACTGTGTATTTAAGAGTTTCATATGTTTATATTGATATTCAGAATTTTTTTGTGTCTAAATGAATTATTAAAAAAAAAAAACAAGAATGATTTGTATGTTGTCCGCTGCTTTCCGTGTGCTTGCGTCTCGTCCATCATGTGTCCACTGCTCCGGATTAACGCGCTTGAGTCTTCGTCTTCTCCGCTGAGGGTGAAATCCTCCCGTCGCCTCGCCTCTGTGTCGCTTGTGAGTCCGGACGCTCTCGTGGCCTTTAGCAGGTAAGTTTTCATCATCCCTTATTGGCTGGAATGAATGTACAGTGTATAAATAGCCCGGCGGCGTCGGTTAAATAAATGAGATGTCACATGTAAAAGCTTTTTAGGTCTGTTGTGGTTAAAACAGCACTTTTTCTGCAGTTCGTTGTAATGTAGTCATGATTAACACGCGGTTATAAATGTGGTTTGGCTCTTAAGTCGATTCTGAAAAGGGAAGAACCTGCAAATCAAACTAAGCTAAATCAATCGCGTGAGTGTGTGTGTAGAGAAATCTGTGTGAAGAAGTTCAAGTTCTGAGCAAGGCGCTAAGTCTCAAAGCGCACGTGTGAATATGTCAGAGGATTGTGGTTTTTTGTTCATTAGTAGTTGGTTTGGATCATCACCATGACCAGTGAGCAAGCACATATGCGAAAGTGGCCAGGTAAAAATCTTCTCTAATGAGGAAAAAACCCTGAGGAGAACCCGGCTCACTGGTCCCAGACTCCTCTGGCATTCTAACACTACAAAATCAGTGCGTTGGTTGTTCAACCATTTTGATGATGGTTCCAGAAGATGTTGCCCTCCTGAGGCGGCTCCATTTCTCCACTAAAACAGCGTCATCAGGTCTACAGAGGTCCAGGAGGCATCATAGAGAAGATGAACTTAAAGCTCCTAGGTGATTCCATCTTCCCAAGCGGTCTGATAGATGTCATGTCCATCTGGTGGTCCATCACGACACTCAGAAGAGGAGTGAAACAAAAAAAAAAACAAACCAATTAGGAAAACATAAAGTAATATAATTAAAAATGTTGACAGTTTTAGGACTTGGAAGTGTGATTCGGTTCCGAGCTCTAGACTAGGCAGCCTCCTGTCTGTCTCTGACTCTTTCTAGATGGTGCCCCCCACCCCTCTTTCTCCCTCTATCCCTTCTTTCCACAACTCTACTATATATCTCTTCCTGTCTCTTGATCTTTCCCTTTCCCTGTTTTTCTGTCTTCCTCGCATCCCTTTCCTTGTCGCTTCCTCACTGTCGCACTTTCTCTCTCCATTCTCCCCACATAGCCCCCTTTCTCTTTCTCTCCTTCTATCTTCCTCTCTCACTTTTCCTCTCCCTCCCTCACTTTCTCTGTTTTTCTCTCTTTTTCCACATTTCTCCCATGCCCTGAATTACAAGATATTTGTGTGTTGGTATATAATCTCTATCTGTAATTCATATCATTCTATTTCTGTAGTTCTCTCTTACTCTAATCTTCTCTCTTTGTATTTTTCCCTCTCGACTCTTTCTCTTTGTATTTCTCTGTTTTGTTAATGTATCTATGCATTCTCAAAATTTTGTGTTGGTAGATCTCTCTCTCTCTCTCTCTCTCTCTCTCTCTCTCTCTCTCTCTCTCTCTCTCTCTCTCTCTCTCTCTCTCTCTCTCTCTCTCTCATACTAATGACACAAACGTGTATACCATACCCCCCACCCCTAATCACACTTATTTCGTTTTCTAGAAAGCATAGAGAGGCAATGATGACATCACGGGGCAACATCAGTAACGCGGTCGTTTATTGCGTTAGAACTATATGCTTTGCGGGGCAATTGGTATGAAATCCATTGGCGGCTTTATCGTATCTCCTAACGCATTCATCATCTGCCGCTAACACCGTTAGGCCCGGCTAAACCTAATAAGAGCAATGCATGATGGAGCTGTGGAAGTGCTGGCTTGTTCTACTCGACCCTGAGTGCACTTCAACGGAGAAAATAGCATCCTCTCTCAGCGAGTGCTGGCGGGTGGTCTTCTCTCCGCTCAGGATGATGCGGTGATGGAGTGTGGGGCTGCATGCATTGCTTGTGTGACTTTGGTCAGATGTGTTCACGAATGCGAGGCTTTGTCCACCTGTGGCATGTTCAAGGTCGCCTGAAGGATGATGGATGATGAACCGGGTCGTGTCAGCTAGTGTGAGGGTCTCGCCTGCTTATCTAGGGTCTTGCTTGTTGATACCCTGCACCCTTCTGCTTTCCAATAGTGTAGCTAATCTGGCGAATGCTTCGGGCTGATTATCCTGTTGTACTTCTCTACCAGGAGACGCTGTGCCCACCTCAGCTGATCGTGGAAGAAGAGGGTCTCAGACGAGTTGCTCAGACTGTTCAGGCTCTGTTGGAGATTCCCACGTCAGGGGTCCGTCGCTCGTCCCGTCAGGAGCCCTCGGGGTCTCCTCTTCAAACCACAAGCCCAAGTCACGACACCTTCTAGTTTCTAATCATATTTTTTTCAAAGATTATTAAAAAAAACCCCAATATATATATAGGGCATGTACAGTAAAAATGTAAATGAAAAGTATTTTTTAAGAGCATCTGTGACTAGCAAATTCTAAAACCTTGAGCAATAAATTGGAGTTTTCTGTAATCGGCATGTTGTGTTGATGTTTATTCGCCGCGGCGTTGATTTAATGAGTCTCGTTGTAGAAGTGCTTGACTGTGATCGTTTTTTCAGGTGCATCCTTATAATTGAAAATTAATTATGTTGGTAATCTTAGCTTTATTTCAATGCAAATTTAATTGCATTTCACAGGTAATTACTCTTGCGGAGAAGCAAAGGTGGCATTAATCCAATGATAAGCTGTGATTGGGACATTTTACGCACATTTGAAATATCTGAGAGAGGATAATGCTTTTTTATAATAGGGAGTAAATGGCTACCACTACGTTTCGGGAAATGTCCTGATTAAATTATAGACGAGCTAAAAAACTTGGATTTTGTATTTCATAAAATGAAAACCCATCAATTTTCTAAACTGACACAGCTCACCGTGACCCAGAAATGGATAAAACGTTAGAAAATAGATGGCTATGTATACTGGCTATACATGACTTTTTTACATGAATATAATTTTTTAATTAATATATTTAATTATATAATTTTTCAATATATATTTCTTGGGAAAATTAAAATGAGATGTAAACGGGTAGTAAAATAAAACTCTGGAAAATTATGGACATTTAATTTAAGTAATTGCGTAAGATTACTTGTTACTGAAAAAAGGAACTTTGTTTATTTACATTTTACATTATTTTATACATTTACATTTTTCACAAAACTGCTTAAATTTGTGTAAATGCTTTTTTTTTTTATTTTACAAACATCCTGAAAAATTGCCATTATTTCATGTTTTTTTTTTTTATTATTGGAATAAACTGTTTTGTGCCATTGTTTTGGGTTGCAGAAGTGTTTCAGTATCTTTAAGCTGGAGTTGAAGCCTTACACTCCCCCACTGCTCCTGTCTCAGAAACAGCAGAGAATCAGTCGCCCTGCAGAATGAAGCCTGCGGAGGAAGAACCTCTCAGCCGAAGCTCTGGGGGACAGAAGTGACACATCTGAGGATTAAAGGTGTGATTCAGAGCTTGTGTGAGATAAAAAATCAACTTTACGATCAATTCGGCTCTGTCACTCTTGAACTTCAGTTTCCAAAATGGCAAACCGTCACTTGTGTTCAGCTTTTAGAAGAATTCACATTTGCCAACAAGTAGCATCATTCCATCTATTTTCTTAACCGCTTAAATCCCAGCCAATCCTAGCACTCAATGTGTTACACACCCTGTATTGCTGGCCAACCAATCACAGAGCAGGACACACTTTCACACTCACAGCTGATGGACAATTTTTCAGAACATCTCATGGAGTCTCAGGTTCTTCTCGCTGTGAGATGCTACCGTCAATGCAGTCATGGCGTCTCGCATAGTAAAAGCTAAAGTGTGAACTGTAGTATTTATGAATAGTTCTCAAGTCTCTGCCGGGTCGAAACCACAGTCTGTAGTGTGTTCACCATACCAAACCTACAACCAGCGGCCTGCATCAATAATTCACTCGGGCCCTTTCTTCAAAGTGCATCTATAAGGGATTCTCACTACGTCTTCCAAGCTCACCTGACCAGATCTGACCAAACCACATCCACAGACCACCAAGGCGAATATTTGCATGTGGATTCCAAAGCCCTTAGGATTGATCAATACCAGTTTCCTAACCAATCTGATTGAAGTGTGAATGCGGGGTCACGCGTTTGCCGTGTTAGCTTCAGGGCATCTACATGTCCGACCTCGGACGCGATGACATTTGGAGGTAATTTGTTCTTCAGTCTGGTGTCATGTTTCTGTTCTGCTGATTGAATGCTGCTGCATTACATTACGTTTCAATTAAGCTTTGTTCCGTTCCTCTGTGGTCGATGCCATTGGATTTGAATGACCTCAGATCTTTTTCATTCTGGCTGGGTCTTCTAGTAGAAGGACGGAAGGAAGGAAGCATGGTGCCTGAAGCAGTACAGGCTCTCCGCTGATGGACTCACCCCATCATGGATCTGTGTCAAAGCATGTGATGCACACCACCTCTCTCAGAGCAGCTTTTTACATGCTAGAATTGTGATTATTGATAAGATTATTTTTTTATACAGTATATAAAAATGTGATTTTATACAATAGCACACACTCACTTCATGCGTATGAAACCCAGTGAAAACATTTTAACATTTAGGAGAAAGAACACAAACACACACACACACACACACACACACACACACACACACACACACAGATGCATTTTTAACACAGTACAGTATCAGTTTAAACAGTATGTTTAAACACACACAAACAAACAAACAAACACAGATTCATTTCAAACATCACACAGTATCACACAGAAATTATTTTTAACAGTACAGTATTGCACTCATTATTAAATACACACACGCACACACACACACCCACACACAGAGATTACTTCTAAACACAATACAGTATCACACACGTTGTTACAGTATCACAGTCATGATTAAACACACACACACACATGACTTCATAGCACCGTACAGTATTACACTCATGACTAAACACACACAAACACAGATTGATTTCTAACACCGCACAGTATCACACACAGTTACGCATAAATTATTTTATACGTATATTTTATAAATTATTTTATATTTTATATATATATATATGAGTCATGACTAAACAAACACACACACACAGATTACTTATAAACACAATACAGTATCACACATGTTGTTACACACACACACACACAGATGAATGTTTAACACAGTACAGTATCACAGTCATGATTACACACACACGCACACACACACAACTTCAAAGCACAGAGCAGTATCACACTCATAATTAAACACACACGCACACACACAAACAAACACAGATACATTTTTTAACACTGCACTGTTACACACACAAATTATTTTTTAAGTACAGTATCGCACTCATGATTAAATAAACGTCGGAAGTGGGCAAATTAGTGGAGGAAAAATGCAGAGAAGAGACTATAGCGTCGCTTCAGACTGTGTGAAGGAGGAAACGCGTGCGGATGTGGAAAGCGAAGTTCTCCAGTCCCAATTTTAGCCACGTTGCTTGATTCCGTCCTGACTTTCTGTCCCACATGATTAATCACACACCACCTCCCTGAGACGGAGGGCGATGGACTCCAGGCACGGAAGATTGTGAAGGACTAAATTTAATTAAAACCAATACAATGCAAAGTACAAGAGCATGGCGAGAGACTGTCTGCTCAGCAGCCTGCGCTCAATGTCTCTCAAATACTCGGCGGATTCCATTGCGAATAAAGAAAAAAAAAAAGAAATTGTGGAGGGAAAGCTGCTCATCAACCTAGAGAGACGATCACTTCTGCTGACAGCAGCGTTTCAGTTCCTCAAAGCTCCACATCTGTCAGCGAGGCTTTATCAGGCCGAGATGAGTCTAACTGCACATAATGAGCTGCGAATCAAACAGAAACGCTTCGAGATTCGCCGTTCGGTTGCTGTGCCGCCCGTGACGTCTCGTGAAAGCTGGATAGTGGAGGCACTGTGCGAAAAAACAGTTGCAGATCAACCAAAGCCGAGCCAGATTTCAGAGGTTTGATACTGGGAAGTATGTTTTCGAAAAGGCTTTATATAGTATCAAAGATGTAAAACTTGGCTTGTTAGAAAGCGCTTTGATGCAATTATACTCCTCCAATCAGAGAGCGAGACACACTCAGACACTCACGCCTACTCAGACACACACTTACGGACAGGCTTTTCACATCACTAGAATATATTCGGACTGTCGGAAATCAGAGAACGAAGGAATCCAGACGAGCTCTCGGAGAACATGCAAATTATAAGAAAAGCCTGGCAGGTACTTGAACTTGGTTCTCTAGCACAAACTTCTGAAAGAAATGTAGATTTTTATACTATTACTGATTGCCATTGTGACATATTTGGTAGCACTGTTGTCAAGTGGTGACCAAGTTTGAGACCCGGCATTTTTTTAGTGTGTCCTTCCAGTCCACAAACTCTAAATAGTCTCAAAACTGTTCATAGATTTGATTGAAAGAGTGTGACTGTCATGGATTCGGACTTGTGTTTCTTGTGAACTTTTATTTTGACATCTTTATTTTGTATTGTCGTCACGTTTGTGCTTTGTTTACTTCCGGGTGTTTGATAGTTCTGTGTTTTCATTCCCAGCTGTCTCATGACGTTCCCTCCCCACGTGTGTTTTGTTATTGTTCGTAACTGGTATCTTCTCGTGCTTCCCCGATCGTGTTAAGTGTCTCCAGGTGCCTTGTGTTTTGTCACTCGTTTATCACGTTATTGTCTCGTTATCGTGTCCAGCTGCCGGTCGTTGTCGTCATTATGTCTTGTATTTATTTCTCACTGGTGCACAAGGTCTTTGTCAGGTCATTAGATGTGTTAGCTGTCTTGCCGTCAAGTTTGTGTCCTGTCCTGGCTAAATACTGTGTTGCTGTACAGCTTTTGTTTTCTTAAGGCTTGTCATTTTCTTTGTACCTTAGTATCATTTTGGATTAAACCCTTTATTTTTGTTCATTAACCCCTGCCATCCCGTCTCGTCCGTGCCAACAGCCCACCCGTGTCAGTGACTATATGACATGTGCATTTATACAAGTAGTGTACACACAGCACTGTGATTGGTTGGCCACACCCTAGTCTGACCCACCTCTATGCCCACAGCTGATTGGCTCCAGGTCCATGCAAATTAGAAATTACAAAAGGGAATTCTGAAAATATAGAGTACTGGAAAATGTGTCTAGGAAAAATTACACACATTATTACTTTTTTTTAATATTTATTCCTTTTATTCAAAAACCCATCGATCATTGCAAATCAGGTATAAACAATCGAACCTGATGGGACAAATGCGATAAAATAAGAAAAACATACAACGAGAGGTGTTAACATCTTGTACCAAAAAAATATGTCGTACATCACATAATATTAAAAAAAGCATCCCGAGGCGCAGAACACAACCACATCTTTGGCACTTGGCAAATATATGATAGTCAAATGAAAAATGTAAACAAGAAAGACATAAAAGTCGAACGCAGTCACGTAGTACAAAACATTGCAAATGTGAGAAAAAGTCGAGGTTTTGGCAATACGATGTCAACCTAAAACTTTCTAGGTTTGCATCCTCTCATGCGAAACCGCGTCATTGCTGCTGCGCGGGACGGCGTTTGAGCGATGGCTCTAGCACCAAACTCCTCCGTCCCAGCTCAGCATCCAACAGCTCTGCCCGGGTCCTGGTTTAGTGCAAATAGGCTGGTCGCAGTCTTTCGAAATGACTCCCTCAGGCATCACTTTCGAAAAACGGAAGGAACTATGAGTGGTTTGGGACCTGAAACAGGCCTGTAAAATAACATAAAATAAAAATACATTTAGCTAGATGATATATTTCCCCAGAGAACGAGGACACATTTTCTTATGTTTTTACACATTTTATTATGTTTTTACACATATACGACACTTTTATGAAAGATTTTTTTATGAAAATATTTCCCCTTGAAGAAACAAGGAATCTGCTATTTTATAGAGCGCTTCATTGAAACTAATGGAGACGATGAAAAATAGTGTCCAAACTTAAAATGTGATCAATCAAATAGACATAAAAAGCTGGTGATGTGGGTAAAGATGAAAGTCTCCAGATTCATTTAAAGAAAATTTGATGTTTCTAGCAAGAACAATGAGGAAAAATTGGAGAAAAGGCGATTGACAATGAAAGCTGAGCGATGAATCCCATTTGATATTGGGGGAAAAAACAACAAATTGAATTTGAGGAAAAAGTGTAAAAAAATTAATGGTGAATGGCTGCACAGTTTTCCCACTAAATATGTTAATAAATCAAGTACATATTTATACATTTAATTTAATTAATTTTATTAGCTTTTTATATATACGTTTGTCCATTCAAATTAAAATAATTTCATAATTTTTTTTTTTAAAACACAGGAAGTCTAATACATTTTTAGCATGCTAGCTATTAGAAGCCGTGACTGTTGTCTTAGTGCCATGGCTTAAGGCTGCCCACTGCTCCTGGTGTGTGTCTTCACTTCACTGTGTGTGTGTGTGTGTGTAACATGGTTAAATGCAGAACAAAATTTTGATACGACCCCCTAGTGGTCATATTTACAAACTCAGAAACACATTTCCATGTAACTGTGATTTTGTGCTTCACTCACTGGAATGCCTTTAAAGTTGGGGCGGTTGTCACCTTCCCTACAGGCTTCGGGCCGATAGTGGGGGGCATCATCACCAAGAGCCCCCCCGCAGCCGGTCTGGTTTGGGCTCCACGTGCAGGGCTGAGAGGAAGAGGCCTCTGTGGAGGTGTGGATGGAGGTCTGGGCTGTTGTGATGCCATCTTTACCGAGATATGAGATTTTAATTGGAGTGAATTTGATAGGAAGCTGTGATGGGACTGACCAGTGGTGGACGTGTGGGGTTGAGCGGCAGGGGCTTCTTCGGAGGGCTGAGTTTCTGCGGGGACGCTACGGGTTGGGGTCTGCTGGGTGAGCTGGACAGCTTGCTGATGGGTGGAGGAGGTCGTGGTCCTCTCGGGCCGCTCAGGGATGGAGATGGAGTCGGGCGGAGGGGCCGGACGATGTTGACCGGCTGAGCACCGTTGCTAGTCGGGTTTGGTCTCAGAGGAAGAACCTCTTTACTCGTGTGAGGTAACTGAGACATAAAAAACATGATTGGTTAATGCCTTTCAAAGCTTCCCAAATACAAAATGCTAAAAAGACCATTACATAGTAACATTTGAAAAGTAAAAAAAAAAGGTGCAATCCATTTGCTTCAATAAATAAAAAAACAAACACAAATAATAACAATAACAATAACAATAATAATAATAATAATAATAATAATAATAATTATTATTATTATTATAAATAAATAAATAAAAAAAACTTGGGAAAAATATAGTGAGAAATACATTTTAAAGTTTTTACTATGCTTAAAAACTAGATATCAATTATGAAATACTTGTATTCAAATATATTAAAAGTAAAAATATTTTAAAAAGAATGTATAATAAATAAATAGAAATAATGTATATACTTCTAATTTATTAAAAATGATAATGTATATATTGTATTTACACAATATGTGTATTATACTATTTACATATAGTTTATACATATACATTCAATAATTTTTAGTAATATAAACTGTATATACTATGTTTGTATACATACTGCTTACGCATACATATATAAACATACCCATTGATACATATATATATATATATATATATATATATATATATATATATATATATATATATATATATATATATATAATTGTAAATATTTATGAAAAAAGTATGAATTAAAATTTACATTGCATTTTTCACATTTCTTCCAAACAGTTTTCTCTTTACCTGCAATATAATTTCCTTTAAAATAAAGGGGTTCATTTTTTTTTTTACCATTTGACTGAAGGCGCACAAAAGGCCAAATATAATCAGCAGAATAAATTACAAGCGTCTTTGGTTTAGCGAACAAGCCGAAACTCGGAGCGTACGACGCAGGCATAAATCTTACAGTGTCAGTGTCTCTAAGCTGCTTTAATACCTTGAGATTATCACTTCTGTTCGAGGGCCCAACCACCTTCAGATGGAAAGCAGGGTTTAAGTGTCCGCTCTTCCCTTTATCCATTAAGCCCTCCTGTCTGAAAACACATGACAACACGAAAAAAAACGTTTGTGGAACGTGGAAAATGTCCTCCGAAGTGTCATCACACACCCTAAAGCATCATCCACACACTAAACAAATATGTTCGGAGCGAAAAACGTGTGTTGCCCATATGGCGTCTTTTCTTCCTAAATCAATCTGTCAGCACGTCTCCGGTGGTCTCCCTGGTGTTCGAGCCGCGTCTTTTACACTCAAGGACGTTATTTGTTCCAGAGTCAGTGCGGCTTATGGAGGCGAGACCGTCTGGTGTTCTTTCGACACAGCCTGTGTGCAGACAGAAAAACATGTTCTGGAAAGACTCAAGTCAACCTGAAGGCCGGTCTGAGCCCACCTGAGATCCTGAAGCTGAGAATAACCCTCTCCCCATGAAGCTTCACTCATGTGCTAGTGCTAGTGCCCACGTGTCGGAGGAACCACTGAACCCTTATCTGAACCAGATCAGAACCACTGAAGCCATATCAGAACATTTGTTTCACATTCATGATTCTGCGATCATGGAACTCGACGGAAAATTAACTTCACGCAAGCATTTTTTTTGTGTTCCTGGGAAATGTGTTGGCCTGCGACTCAACTGTGAAACATGCATTTAAAGCAGGAAAATATAATTGTCTGACTAAATTGTCTCTGATACCAATATTTTCCATTTAAAAAAATGTGTTCAATATTTTGTGTATTTTTCACATTTTTTAAAATATTAATCTTGTGGCTTTTTGCTGATTTTTTTCGAAATCTGTAAAAAAAAAAAAGATACGATTTTTTAGTGAATTGTGTCATGTACGGCAAAACATATACAGTGGTACCTCCACTTACGAATTACAACATTTTATTTAACGAAGTTCATCATCGAGAAAATATCATCCCTTATAACGAAATTATTTCACTATACGAGAGGCCAAATGTTGTAGCAGCAAGAATGTGAAGCGAGTTTTTTTTCTTACCACTAATATGCAGAGAAATCTTTTGAGTGAAACATGCAACTGTCCAGACGTATAAAACCCTAACCATAACCCAAAAAAATAACCCATCATACTTCCGGACCGCCGGAATCACCTTGTTGACGAAGCGGTGCTGTTTTGTTATGAAACTGATGCCCGGTGGCACCAACACCCGGGTACGTCAGTTATCACAAGATTATCTCTAAGAGTTTTTTTTATTATGGTTTTTATTAGAGTTATTACAATGTTTTATCATATTATAAAACAACTATAAGTACAACTTTATTATAAAATTACAACTGAGAGGTACCACTGTATATATAATATATTCATAAAATGAAAATTCTGGTGAAAGAAGTGCCACAAAATATGTACAGCATTTAAAAAAAAAAAGAAAGGAAAAATATATCTTTTAAATTCTTAAGGACTCATTAAAATAGATCTATTTCAATCATCACCGCATCAGCCCTTCCAGCAGGGAAGTGTGTAATAAATAAAAAAACGTCCATTACGGAAGCGACACTGACTCAAAAACAAATTATGAATCGTGATTTAATGAGTCACAGGGAACACATTCACAATCCTGACAGTTTATGAGCGCTTACAGTACCAGAGTCGGGGAAGAATATTGTGATCTATCCTGATTCAATTTGAAAAGGTTGAGTTTGAAATGCCTGAGGGAAAGACATTGTAAATGAATGAGATGATCGTAGATTAGATTTTTCAAAAGGTACAAACTGCCTTCTGCAAAAATGTATAAGAAAAGAAAATCTTCAAGTGAATTTGACAGTGAGTGTTCAAGCAAACCCGGCGGCGTTTTGCTACGCACTGAAAAAGATTGCCAATTAAGTGTTTCTGGGGAGAAATCATAAAGAAGTTGATAAGAAACCAATATGAAAATAAAACCATATGTTCTTTTTAATCAAACTGATTGTCTATTAAACCTGGGTATCTGCTGGTGATCTTTCATTGTGTAAAAGGTTCAAACACAGTTCTCTGGGGGGATTCCTGTTCACTTGGGAAATATAATTGTATCTTAAAAACAAGTCTCTCTATATAATGTTTATAATGTATAATAACATTTCTGAAAATAGAAGGTAGCGCTGCCTTACAGTAGGAAGCCGCTCGAGTCTCAAGAACAAAAGCATGCGTCATGTTTGAAAAATTGCCCAAGTGTGTGTGTGTGGGCGTGTCATGCTCTACTTGGCCACCAATCAAGGGGTGGCCCCGCCTTCCGCTCAGAGATGCTTGGATTGGCTCCAGCTGCTCGTGATTCAGAAATAGAAAAGCGGTTCAATAAATAATCGAACATTGGAAATTGCTGTAAATATGTATTGCACATGTCTCGTATGCAATTTTGAGAAAAGTCAAGAAGAATTTAAATGAACCCCAGGTATACGCTTCTCATAAGTGAGTTATTCTGATGGGGAAAAGCAATATGATGCTAGATATTGCAATCGTCACAGATCACAGGGCGACAGCGGTAAGAACAGCTTATCATTCAAGAGAAATATCTGGAAAGATAACTGCTGGGCTTGAGGAGAGATTTTGCCGTCATCATTTTAGTTTCAAGGAAGCCCAGAAATGAGACTCGGGGAAATCAGTCACAGCCTCAAATCTGGAAGAAGATGATGCTGTTCGGAATCTCTCAAGCACAGAGGTTTCAAACGCATCAGAAATTACCCACTTGTCTGATATTCTCTCTTCTCCAAACCGGCGATACTGGACTGCATTTTCATTTTACTTATTACTTTGCCTTTAATAAAAGAATGAACAGTTCAAGTGTTCATTTATCTGTCAGTCCCTATTATTCTAGCTCCACACACTCACACGCACACACACACACACTTGCATTTGAAAAGGCCTTCAAAGTTGTATGGCCCATACAAATGTCCCCACAAGGGACCATAGGTTCCCACTTATAAAAACTTAGCCCCAGTTTGACCTAGATGCCTGCACACACAGGAACCCTTCAATCACGGCAGATAGAGAAAATGTCTCTTTATTCTATTCTATCTAATTTCAATATTTATATCCAGTTGAGCAAAAAGAACGACACCTAACATGAATCATAAACCAGTGACAAAAGCCATTAGTTCATCACATCACTTGAAAACAAGTTATTTTCACGAGTTTTCTGCCATGCTTAATTCTGGGCCTAAGGACTCTACGCACATTTTCATTTGATATGGCCTATTTTTTTTTTATCTAAAAAACCCAGAAAAAAAACAAATCTGCATTTACTAGTCATTCAAAAGATTTGTTTCGAGATCTGAGTCATTTGCAGTGACCTTGTCTGCAAGAATAAGACAGAGCACAGAAAAAAAGTCCATGTTCTTTAACTGAATCATGTTCTTATACGGTAGATCTGTAAAGATGCGTTGGGACACACACACGCGCACACACGCACACACACCTACACACACACACACACACACACACACACACACACACACCTTTTTAGTCAATATGATAAACCTTGTCTTTTTCTACTTTCACTCTACTGTTGAGGTCTTAAGATCTACACTTTGGTCGGATGAGGGGCGGAGTCACTTCAGGAGCATCAGGAGGGAGATGGCTTTGCTCCGGACCAATCATGTGAGAGATGACATTAATTCAGCCTCCATAATCAATGTCACATCAAATATTTTGTAAAAATAGAAATCCAGAGATCCGGTTCGTGTATTTTTCTCTCTTTCTTCCTCGGAGAGTTTGTTTTCCTAACCACTGTTTTCTTTCTGCTTACTTACTGATCAAAACCACAGTCAATGCAGTAGTCTTTGTTAGATTACGTATATGAATTGTACTGTTTATTCCTGAAAAGTGATTGAGAAACATATTGATCTTGACCACACACACACACACACACACACACACTCACACACACACACACTGTACGTACCATATAGACACATTTTTTATGCATTGACATGTAGAAAAAACAGCACCGATTTGTATTCAATAATCAATATCCTTCCACAGCAAAGCAAAACCTTGTTTTTAGATAATCTCAAGTCTCACCACCTCTCTCTAAATTCCTCTACAAATCAAGTGCGACACACTGTAAAACTCAATTTCGCTTCTGTTGTTTAATTTTGAATTTTTACAAAACCGCCACCAACTGCTCTGTGTCAGAGCGAAGCCGAGTACAACCAAAAAGACTAAAGCGAAAAGGATCTGAAAGCGTTCTGAGGGAATAGTATAGCTGCTGCTGAAATACCTGCTGGCTTTGCTCTTCTCTCTCTGGCTCCTCCACTTGTGGTAGTAGGAGCTTTTAATCCTGATGCAGTAGAAGGCAATAAGTACGGCTGGGAGAAACACTAGAAAAGCAAAGAGCAGCCCGACCACCAGTCCCACCTGACCTGAGGACAGATATAGAATGTTAGACAAGGGTCAACGGCAAATACAGAAAGAAGTGCTTGACTAATAGATGGCGGATGCTGAGTACATCACATTCACTCGGTGCACTAATAATGTCTCGGGCGGCCACTAGAATGGAGAACAACCCCACTTTGTAACATACAGCGATGCTAATTTCCCGCCGTGATGTGACCTAGTTCCTTAAATGCCTACGATGGAATGGAATACGCAAACAGAACACGGTTTAACGCAAAACACAACTGATGCGCAACTGGAGAACACAATATCCCACAATGCACTACACATGATTTATGACTCTTGGAAAGCATGGCAGTGTAATAAAAGGCAACACCAGATAAATGAGAAATGTAAAAAAAATAATAGAAACATGTTTATTTTAAATTTTAAATTTATTTTTTTATATATAAAAAAGCATAAATTCATATTATTTCAATTCTGATTCAGAAATGTGTTTTTTTTTTCAATGTTGAGTCAATTTTCCTTTTTTTTTTTATACAGTAACACCCGTTCTTTTACGCTTCTTAAGTTTAGCGGTGGCTTGTGGTAAAGTCTCTAAACATTTTTGCTTTGTGCTTCCTGTTTTTCTGCAATCATTTTCAATCAATTTTTTAGAAAAAAAAAAAAAAAAAAAAAAAACAACTGCTATTGACAATGTTGGTAAGTGGTATTGAATGGAAACGAGAAATAACAAAGAGACATGAGCAAGGTGTTTTTTTAACGTTTGCAATCTGTGTGACTCTTAAGCAGAAGGAGGCGCTGGTTTTAAACGACAATGAAGATTGTTTAAAAGCGGTAATCGATGATAATTCCTAAAGTGAGCATCTAACGGACAGTTATGGACACGTTCATTAAACAGGTGACTGTGAGAAAAGTGTGTTACAAAAATAAACCAGTGATAGCAAATCCTTTTGACGGGTCAAAACAGACGGAATTTTAAATATTTTCAACAAGAAAAAATGACTGGACATGCGAGTAAATTGAGATACGAGTTCAACCACAAAATAAATAAACTCGTAAGTCACAGTACCACTGTTATTTTGTTGATAATCGAATAGTTTTTGGTACGTTTGTAATTTTTAGCACTTTTTCTGTGTCTACCCTGAGTGTGTTATACAAAATGATTTCAACAAGAAAGCACATTTGCCTCTCTAGAAGTGCGACAGGAGTGTATATCATATCCATTGCCGTTAAAAATGGTTTGACTTTCAGTTCGGGAGAAAGACGGAGAGAAGAGATTAGTGGTCAAGGTGACTCTCTGATAAGAGGTGTGAGATAGGAAGAGAGTGAAAGGGAGTAAATGGCTGATAACATCTCAGATAAGTCTATCTATAGCGTGGATGAAAAAACCCAAAGAAAGGTAAGTGAGAGCGGAGACAGGTCTCCTGAAAGCTGAAGGTCAGCTCACTGTCATACTGCACCGGTCCGCTGTCCACACTCCCCCCGAGCCCGGGCTTCTCACAGAATGGTGGAGCCCACCCACGGTTACAGTGGCAGTTCCCATTACTGTTACACACCTGAGGAGAGAATAGAAAAAAATATATAAGCCAACTGCTTTTGTTGTGTACTTCTGGATAACAAGGTTTTATCCAGAAAAAGAATTTTGATAAATACAAACACTGTGGTACCTCACCTTACGAAGTTAATTAGAGCGGACAGCAATTTTTTAGGGTGAAAATTTCATTAAGTGAGACGCATTGTGTATGTAAACGGAACAATCTGTTGCAAACATACATTCACACATAGAAATGGTTGTTTTTGCCACTCAAATCTCTCAAATCTCGGCGAGTTCAAGAATCTTGCGTTGTCAGCACGACGTCACCAGAAAATTATAACATTGAAAAATCATTCAAAATTTTTAATATGGGGCTGCGATTCTCTCGAAGTCCCGCTTCGTAATGTGAAGTTTTCATAACGTGGTTCTTTCATAAGGTGAGGTACCATTGTATATATATTTTTATTAACGACATAAGAGGAAATAGCACATTTGATGTACCGTATATGATTCATACATTTATCCACAGTGAGTGAGGTTGTCAATTCAATATTGCGCAATAACAATGAAGATTATCTCTATTACTTTTTCATTTACTGTATTCATATTTAATTATATGTGTCATATTATGTTTAAATATTTATGTTAAAAATATATTTTAAAAAGCTACAAGGAGCAATTGGGGGGCTCAAGCCTAATCATCAGCCAATCAGATTAAATAATTATAAACAAATTTCCATGTTGTCTTAAGGTAGATAATCTATATAAACAATTGTGTTTGTGTCAGACTTGAATCCCCAGTTTTATAAAGCTGATACTCTATTGTCAGAGGTTCAAGGTAAAGGAATACATTTAATATAAATCCGTTTTTGTCTGACTTTATAAGATGAAAACAGTATTTGATTAAAAACGAAACTTTCAAAATTATGTTTTCAAATATTATTTTTTAGTACAACATGCCTGTATACAAAAAAAAACATATGCCCATATGACAAAGGAAAAACCACACACAATATCCAATAAAAATTGTGAAGTGATTTGAATTTAGTGTGAAAATGCATCATTAACTTTTCATTCTTCTATTTACCTGCCCTTGGTTTTACTGGATGAAATCCACCAGCATTTTTCGATCATTATTTTACCCGTACAGAAATTACAGCAAATAAGAAATACACCACCTTTCATCTTAATGGAATTTTTCTTCTACACAGAATATTTTACACGCTTCAATCTAACCCAGAGGCAAGAGAAGAACAGTGGACAGAGAGGGAACAGAGAGAGAATGTGCAAATGCCATAATCACCCGGTTTATTCTCCGTCCACACACGTGACTAAACCTACAATCAATAAGAATCAAATACAAAACTAAAAAAGCACCTGCTGAATCTCTAATCTGCCTTCCTTTCATGTTTGCATGCTCTTTTGAAAAGTAAATAAATAAAGAAAAGAAGGCAGAAAGAGAGAGAGAGAGAGAGAGAGAGAGAGAGAGGGTGTGTGTGTGTGTGTGTGTGACAGTGAAAAAGTATTTGAGAGTGAGTGGAAAAAGAGAAAGTGAAGAGAGAAAGATACAGAAATGCAGAGCAACCGAGGGGGGGAAAAGAAAATGTTATCGGAGGGGATTAAAGGAGACAGTTTGGATGATAGAGAAAATGAGTGAGCGAGAGAGACAGGAGGATAGAGAAATATAACGATTGAGAGAGTGAGAGCAAGGTACAGAAGGAGATATAAAGGAGGAGAGAGAGAGAGAGAGAGAGAGAGAGAGAGAGAGAGAGAAAGAAATAAGAGTTAAAGAAAGTAAGTGAGACATACGTACAGGAGAAGAGTGGGAATGATGGTTAGAGAGAGAGATTTTTATCTACCTGACAAGACAATAATAAAGTGGTATTTTTCTTCCTTAAACAAGTAAACAAGCTTCCCTGTAAAACGTTTGTTAAAAAGTTTCCCTAATGGAGTTCAAAAGATTTCATTGTGAAATCCACATTTCTGATAACGGTTTCTGTTGCTGAACTAACTACCATGATTCAGAATTGTCATTTAGAACACAACTAACACAAGTAAAAGTAGATCGACTTACCATCACATCACAACAAACACAGTGGTGATGAGAATACTCAGCAATGAGGTAACAGATTAAACAGATTTGTTTTCAAAGACAACGTGCAAGGTTGATCTTTGACATCCACTGAATCAGGCCGAGGCTTCACAGCTCTTACTCAACAACACATTCAATCACTAAATGAACTTCACAGAATGTTTTCTTCATTCTATTCACAGCGATAGAGTGATTACTCAGTCTTAAGACGAAATTAAGCATTCGATGTTTGCTTCCATAGTTCACCAAAAGCCAATTGTAAGTGTAAAACCATGGTTTATTACTCACCCCGTGTCCGTGGCAGCGGACGATGCAGGTCTCTAACTCGGTAAAAGAAGCATTTTGACATTGCCGGTCTTTACAAACCTGATGACAAACATAAAAACTGTAGCAGAAAAATTTCTACCCAAAAAACTAAACAGATGCACTGATTGTACTATACAGTTAAAACTGTGAAAAGCACCCTACAAATACTCATTATTATTATTATTATTATTATTATAATTATGAAATTGCAGATATACTTAATTTGCTTTTGCTTAATATTTGCCTAATATATTGGAATTTTTTTATTTAAACTTAATTTCAACTTTCTTTTTTTTTTACTTTTCTTATTAAACTTTCTTTTACTTAACTTAAATTAATGGCTCAACTTATAGGCAAGGTACATCGTCATTTTACAGAAAGGTTCACTGAAAATATTTTACTCAGAACAGTGCGCAGATATTTCACCCAGATGTGGTAATTAGGTTAACATTTATGATATAAATTAAATAAATCTTTCCAAAAACGAAGAGATTGACAGAGTGAATCTGTGACCCAGTAGCTCAGTCTGTAGAGCGCTGGTGTTTCAAACACCGGATTACGGGTTTGACTCCCAAGAAAAGCAGGAATTTGTTGAATTGTAAAAATTGTAACGAAAGAAATTACTGTAAAGTAAAGTGACCAAACAGCCTGTGATCACTTTGTTTGAGTCAACGGGTCTGATTAAAAGTGCGGAAAGCACGAACACAAACAAACTTGGATAAAAATAAAATGCCAAGAACCGGCATCTTAAAATGAACGAAGAGCCGAAACAAATATGCCATTACGGCTCTTCTCTGTTTTGACACGGCTTAGACTTAAACTGTATAAGCGAGCTAAAACGGTAGGTACCATATACAAATGACTTTGGGATTGTAGAACACTTGAATATTTGAGATCTTACTGTACAGGTGACGTTTAAAGAGATTTGAATAAAAACAAAAACAGAGTCTTGCCTTTCCCTCTCCACATTTGGTGCCAGTCATGACCAGTCCAGGGTCAGGAAGGTCGCCCTGCCCATCCTGGGTGCTGTAAACATATGTCCCTCGGCACTTCACCTCCCGGCCATCTGTGCGGATGGTGGTGTCTATGGGTACAGCGTTGGTGCCCTTTGGTTTCTTGGCAGCACTGTGGCACTGAATCTTGCCACATTTGGCGTCACTATAAAGGGATTTAATTTCGGAGAAGTCACATTTTAGTTTAGTGATTTCTGTGTACATTTATCAAACTGTCTGGAGGTAAAACTATTAATTTGTCTCTTTGAAGTGTGGAATGAAATAACTGTCCTGGTTTGAAGTAATGCATTACTAAACTGCTATTTGCAGGAATTGCAGTTTTCTCTGGACTTCAAGTCAAGTCAGCAAGTCCTTTCAATGGAACAATACTGTACACAGTTCTTGCTTAGGCTGCAGGCTGAAGCATCAACTCACTTTTTCTCACACTTCACATAGTTTCCGTGACCGTCCTTGCCGCAGTTTCCAAAGGCATTGCCTGCTGCATTCACATCTTGGAAGCAGGCGTCGTGCGCCGGTTGAGCACCTGTAGAAACATCTCAAGTTTAGATCGACATACAGAACAAACCAAAGTTTTGGACACATCTGCTCATTTAAAGTGTTTTCTTTACATGGCTGTGAAAGTTGTAGATTCACACTGAAATGAGTAAGGGATATTTGCAGTGGTGTAGAGTACTTTAGTAAATGGACTTTGATACTGGTAATGGCTACTCTGTACTTGTCAAAAATATAGGCAACTTTTACTTTCTACTTGACAACATTTTTGATTGAGTATATGTTACTCATTACATCGTGATTGTGGGTAACAAGTCGCCATCTTTTTCCACCGTGGTTAATTTCTTTGGCGGATGAGGCTGAAGGTACTTGATGCTATTTATGAGCTAAAAGAGCTAGAATAAGTTCCAAGAACTTTGATAATCATTTCTTGAAGATTAATAGATTTTTTGGTTGTTTTTGTTAGTGCCTTTTTTGCAAATTTGAGTTTGACAGAGACTGACTTTTTGTTGTTGTTTTAATCTATTTTGTTCTGTCATTTTGACTTTTGAGAGGACATAAAACATTATAAATAGTTTCATGCTTTTTACATTTCTTGATGTTGTTTTTATCCTACATTCGGTACAAGTAATACTTATTTTAACATTGAATACTTTACGACTTGTACTCAAGTCTTCTTGGAATTGTGACTTGTAACTTGTAATGGAGTAATTTTTTACAGTAAGGTATCTGTACTTTTACTCAAGTACTGCATGGTTTTCAGGTTGCTACCTCCACAGTTACTGGACCTTGACCCAATCCAGATGGTTTGGTGTGAGCTGGACCACAGAGTGAAGACAAAAGGGCAAACAAGTGCTTAATGACAGTCCTAAATGTTTAGGACTATAATGACTATGAAATAATTTCAGGTGACGACTTCTTGAAACGAACATCAAGAGAAAGCAAGAGGCTTTCATAAAGCCAAATATATACACAATTCCACATGTGTTAGTTCATAGTTTTGAAGCCTTCAGCGTAAATCTACAATTTTCATAGTTATGATAATAAATAAAACTCTTTGAATGAGAAGGTGTGTCCAGACTTTTGGTCTGTAGGACTATACAGATGTGCATTTCAGGGGCCTAAAACACAAAAAATATTTATTGGAGTGATTCAAAAATACTAAAAGACAGCCTTGCCATATTACGTAGTAAGATTAAAAAGCTTCCCTTGTATTCCAATGTGAGAAAACTATTTACATTCACATTTATGTCATTAACCGAACGTCTGTTTTAGATCCATTCACTATCTGTTATTCGCACCAAATTTGCAAATAGCACCTCCGCCCTTTCCACAAACGACAAAGCGTGTCTGCTCAGATCTATGTTCCTCTGACAGCCAAAAAGCCTGACTGGACGCCAGCCCAGAACACAGTGGAGGTGTGCAGCCAAACGCTCCGAGTGCCACTAAATAATCAACATCAAGCTGGATTTGGTCATTAGCGCTCATTAAATGCTGAAAGGGCTCAATTACAACTCAAAAAGTTCCGAGGGAGGCAGATTTGACAACTGAAAGGGAAAAAATCAGTATATCTATCAATTCATCAATACGTTTCCTGGGATGCTTTTTCTAATATTGGGTCACTGGGAGCACAGGCCTTGAGGCTGGAATTGGTGGCCGACCAATCAAAGCGGAGGAAACACACATTCACACTCTCACACACACCTATGGGTAATTTTCCGATTTTCACAAACTCATGTTTTGGACTGTTGGGCAACACGTAAATTAAACCAATTATAGGTGTTTAGGTACCCCAACATATGAAATTCCTTCGTGCCAGGAGGCGAAAATTAGAGAGTAAAAAGTAAAAGTAGAGACGCAATTAACATGTAAGTGCCCTAATCCGTTCCAAGCCATTCAGACAATTTATTTTTATAATATGACAAAATATGGTAATAACTAATAAAAACAAGTTACATGAGATTTATTGAAAAAAAACATTAATACTATGATACTAAAGCAAAAGAACACCAATCAGTTTATTGACAATCGTTGCCTTTCACATCTCAAAAAATATTCGTAACTAGGAACGAAATTTTCTGGAAGACGCAAAAACATTCATCAGTCGAACCTTTTGTAAGTCAGGATACCACTGTAGTGTGAATTAATAAAGACTACAGCATTGGTGCCAGACATTGGTGCTAGTCTCCACAGACATTCTGGAAATATAAAGTCTTTTGTGCAATTTTGAACTGTGAACCAGTCAGTCATACGGCTGAATCAAAATGTCACTCACATACACAACATCCTTTAACTCACCGTAGCCCCACAGTTGTAGGCACTGCTGTTCGTGGGTCAGACACATGCCGTTGTAACAGTAGGCGCGGCCATACTGACAGGACGACCCATCCAGCAGGTAAACGTTGGAAGGACAGTAAGGAGAACCTCCAGTGCAGTACTCGGGGAGATCACAGGCCCCGGCGGGCCCACGGCACATGGTGCCGGCCTGCTTCAGCTGTGGGCAGAGTGCAGAATATGCAGAATAAAAGTCTTTGATGAATAACACTGGACATATTAGTGCGTCCTTCATTAGTGAGGATCGTTCTATGTAAGCTCTGATGTTTCATTACGGAATGATCGGACTGCTGATGGGATTATAAACTGCCGGCTTTAATCAACGAGATTTGATGTGCCAAAAGCTGGAGATGCTGTGCTGTGTTTCAATGCCATGTGCACAGATTTCTGAATATACATTATGTAGGAGGAAAAATTGCTAACGCGGAAGTAAATTGTTTGAAAACTGGTGATGTGATTGCGGCAGTAATCACGCGCTGGTTCACAAAGGCAAACCATTTATAACTGTGTACTGATGACTTATTGATGAAAGCATATGCTTCTGTTGCTGGTAAATATGACTTCAAATACAATGCTGTGTATTGTTTACTTCAATTATATTCTATATAGTCTATGTTCTATTTTATTATTCGATAATTTCAGTAGCACCGGTCAAAATTTCTGGTTTCACAAAGTCTTTATTTGGACTGACACTGGTTATTTGCGATCTCCCCCAGATTATCGCAGAATTCCGTTGTGCAAGCAGTGGAATTTTTGCATCTAAACCCCTTCTACATCTTCGCAGTCTGGACTCGATTTTTTCCTGCTTGTCCAAAGGTCTTGGCTTTTTCTGAGTGTTTGTTCTCAGTCCTGCTGCTGTGTTTAAATAGTCTGAATCTTGGGTCTGGTTGCCAGATACGTTATTTTGAGAAGAATATAAGACATTTGGAAATGTGTAATTTTTGCAACAATACTTATTTCCTTATTCATATTTTGTTATATGTTATTTGTTTTAATTCTAAAAAATGCTATTTTTGTTTTAATAAATGGATGTAAATTATAATTGTTAGGGTTAGGGTTATAATTGATGTTCCGCGGTTACGGCCAGACAACCTTTTAGGATTAAAATCTTCGTTGGCGAGTAGTGAAGTATTAGATAGCTCTGGTTTACTGACTTGTATTGTATGACTATACAATATATAAATTATAAATTAAATATAAATTAAATATAAATATAAATTACATTGTGAACAAAGTAAAGAATGTTTACATGGTTTGGATGTCATGAGACCATGTGGAGGATACGTTAAGTAGCATATTTTTCCTTAAAAACTGGATTCAAAATGTGTTAGTTAAACGTAATGAATTGTGCATTTGAAGTGAGGGAATCGGCCAGATCTTGCTTGGAGTTTCTTTGATGTGTGGGCGTGGCCAATATTAACTAAGCACCTCCCAGTTATGTACACACCTCGCTAGTTCAATTTTGTGTGCAACACCAATAGGTTTCCTAATTTTTCATAAATCCTTTTATGATTGTTTTGTTATTCATTGTTTGGTTGTCAAATACATTATACAAAACAAGGGTCTCGCTGACAAGATGGTCATTTCAAAAAGAGCATCCAATTTATTGACAGTGCATGACATTGTTTCGAATTTCCAGCTGTTCCGATAAAGCAGTGGTGGTGGCAATGGACAGTGATGAATCAGTTAAATCTAATTATTGTAAACTACGTTGATAAATAAGGATTTATTGTATGGTAAATGTATTTTAATAATCATCTTTGTTCTATTTAATATTATAGTGTCTTGTTAATAATATTAATTATCAACAAGACAATTTTAATATATTATTATAATTTAATGATAATCTATATATGTATATATATAAAATTATATAATATAATTATCTATAAATAATCATAATAATCACAATAATAAGTATCTATACATCATATTTAATTAATCACAATCATTACAATATTTCAAACATAATTACTTTCGCTAATATTAGAATACCAATTTTGTTTCAACAAGACCAATCCTCATCTCTTAAAAAAAACCCATATTCCAGATTTTACAAACAACCCCATTAATCACGTCAACTTAGGGAGAACGGAGCGAGACTTCATCTAGCATCCGAAAAGCTCTCAATATGTCTCAAACTACAAAAAACAAAAAACACAACAAAAAACCCAATTGGATAAATGGCAGTCAAAATAGAAGTTTGTGTTGCAGTGAAATAGTCTACAAGCCCATGACGCATTCAATGAGAAGGTCAGAATGCTGATAGCTTTGGAGAGGGAAGGAAAGAGTGGTTAAGAAATAAAGAGAACGATAAATGCACCTTGCAGTCGTGACAGCAGACACCGTGGGCACACTGTGCGTCCACCTTCAGAGTGCAATTGCCAGGGTGGCAGCAATCATTGGTGCACTCCTGCGGGAGACAGAAAGCATAAAGGTTACTGAAGCAGATCAACATATGGCCCTGAACCTTCTCGCCCAGTCACTCCAGTCGGCTTTGAAAAGACAAACTCCAAAATACGGAAAGCGTTGAGAGCGGAAAGCGCGGGGATGAATGTAAAAGCGTTTGACATTTGAGACACTGACGTATAAGACCATGGAGGCGTTTGACGGACAATAATTACAGTGTCCAGCTGAACAAAACCAATGGGAGGAGGGAGGAACATACGCGTGTGGTATTTAAATAAAGAGAAGCTGTCACCAAACACATATCTGCTTGATATAATTTCAGAGCAGTGGACATCAAGTGTGACTGACAGTTGTGATTACCACAACAGATCTAAATAAATGGGGTGATTCGGTGGCTGTAATAAAGAAGACGTACATGAGAGGCCTGCGCTGTCAGGCATAATTTCACATATTCACAAGTGTGAGTCGACAGATGATGGTTTGGATTAAAAGGTTAGAACAAAGAGGTATAATAACAGCTCTAGGTTGGAAAAAACGCAAATCATTTTATACCCCAGGTGATCGCTGCGGTATTGTACCGGGGTTTTGGCAGCAGGTAACATCCATAACATTAGCCCAGGTGGAAGAAAGCGCTGTCTACCCACAGCAGATGGCAAATCACCCACCCATTATATGAACAGTGATGGCTTGTCAAACACACACACACACACACACACACACACACAGACACACACACACACTCTTTTTGCAAGACACATATGCTATACTGCATCACTCTTTGTTATGGGGCAAATATTTTTCTTTTATTTCCCAGTGTCTGATCTTAGTGTACCATCCATCTGGTTGGGAAATCTTGAAAAGATCGTTTTTGCTGATAAAGCGAAGCACTAACTCCACATATAGGCGACAATCGTCTGCTAAACATTTCGTAGGTATGTGTTTTTCAGGGACAATATGATCAGGGGAAGCAGGGCAGGCTGTGAAAAAAAATGTAAGATGAAAAAAAAAATTTGAATTCCATTTCTTCTTCTTCTTATTATTATTCAGTGACTTGTAGTTTTTAAAAATATTTTGCGTTAACTATTTTCACCCTTACCGTTCAAAAACGAAGAGACGTGACCATATTGCCGTCAGACTTCATGTAGCTATTTTAAAAAATTTGTAACACTTTAAAAATACATTTTCATAATTTTACTGATGTATACAGTGTACAGATAATGCTGGATTTATTATCAAAAACTAAATGTGTGTAATGTGTTTCTTGTGCTGAGTGATATACAATGATACCCTGGAAATGTAGTTTGCTGAGCCGCATTTTACATGTAATCCATCTAATGTGTACCATGACTTCATATATTCAGACAAAAATATTTTGTATAAATTATTAAATATTGGTAATAAATGTAATAAAAACACATTAGATTACAGCTGTTTAGTGTGCCCTTTGGCAGATGTTTATAAAGGTACAGTCTATGATATACGAACAATCTCACATGAACGTTTACTGCCATCTTGAAATGATGTCATGCAAATCCCTGAGACTTCTGTAATCTCACGAGAACGGTGACGTCGCTTGGTCACTGTCCTCGCAAGATTACGGAAATCTCAGGTATTTGCACGACACCATTTAAAAATGGCGGCTCTTCTGCCTAAACATTGCCATTTTGGAAGAATATAGTACGTACAAGCCTTTTCTAAATATATAAAATCTTTTAAACTAATTAATGTTTTTGTTGTTTTTTGTTTATTTGACGTGCACAGAACTTTTATACTGTTTTAGAACTGTTTTATACTTTTAGAACTGTTTTATACACGTCTGGACTCTCATCTTAATGCATGCTAGTGGTAAGAAAAAGCGAAAATATTTCAGAACTCGGGACGTCATTTTTGCGGCGATGCATTTTGTTACTCGGGATTTTCGTTATCTAGGACATTTGTAAGTCGTGGTACCACTGTATTATATATACTGTATAAACAGATAAATACCTGCATATATATGTAAATGTGTATAATTATGCACTAGTTGAGGCTTGCAGTTCAGACGCCTCATGCTAGGGGGCGCTGCTGTTTTCACGCAGCCTTCTTAATACGATATTTATGAGAATATAAGCCCCCGTTGTTACTGATGCTGTTTCTGTGCGTATATTGGAGCAGGAGTATCTGACCAAGCCTGATGAAAATCAGTAACGGTTAATATTTCTCAGGATGCTGTGTTTCCATTTGTTTTGATTGCACCTGACTTTAAATTTGGAAAAAGATGGTCATATTGAAATATGCGAATATAGGAATCCCACGTTTTTGTGCTTTTAAAATTGGAAGGAGTGCTGATATTCCCACAATAGATGTACTAATTGTTCTTTGAATAATTTAAATTAGTTACAGCAAGCTACAGCAAACAGACAGTCAAGTGAAACTGAAAGAATATTTCAAACTAGACTGTCAAAGTTGATTTCAACAAACACGTTTTCAATGCCTTTCAAGGAAGCAGGGCATGGATTTTTATTAATGAGCATTATTAAGCCAATTTCATTCTTTTAACATATCTAGTTCATATCTGTGTAATTCTGACTGATGACATCAGCGCCTCGCCAGCCATGATCCTCACCACAAGTCCCTGGTATTTTTATATCCGCCCATAATCAATGCCAATCTGTTTTTACGATCAATTATGTTTAATGTTTTTCACCGACTCTATTGTTTGTGGAAAAAAAAAAAGCAAAGATGAATTTACGATTGGTCTGATTCACTGTTTTGAAAATCAATAAGCCATTCTGTTGTAAAATGTATTTAGGCACAAATCACCTCTGGTTCTCCGCAGTCACACTCCTCCCCTTCCTCCACAAAGCCGTTTCCACACCTCTTGCCCCCAACTAGATCCTTCATGTTGGGCATGTTGAATAGACACATTCCTCCTCCTTTTTGGAAATAGCTGTCCAGGTCTTTTTTGCTACAGCGGCTGAACACTTTTGGAAACGGGTGTCTATGGACCAAATTAAGGAAAGGGAAAGCATTATTGATTTAAAAGTCAAGGTAGCCAGCTCACATATTGTTGCATAATTCAATAGGATTTTAAATTTGTTAACATAAAAATAAGAGGAATGCAAATTCCAAACATCTTTTCACCATCGTGATCGATCCCTGAGCAAGTAGAGTCAATAAATATTGATTTTAGGAGAACCACTTTTTAATTTGTAGTAGTACAATTCATGTTAAGGAAAGGTCAATCAATCAATTAATTATTCATTGAAGCACGGATATGTTTAAACATGTCATTTTATTATATTTTATTATATTACATCTAAAAGGTATATGAATGCGTACATATATTTCAAAAATACAATTTTCAAACAGTTTAAGATGACACAATACATTTGACTTGAAAAAAGAAATTTGAACAAAATAAAGTTAAATGAAAATAGAAATTGCTTGCATTGACATCTTGTCAATTCTGCTATGGTTCATTCCTTATAATAGATATAAATACAAATACTTGTCTCACAAATCTGTCTCATTTAGCTAACGAATCCTTACTCTACCCCATGGAGATGCTGACATCATGAATTACAAGTCGATCTCACTTCCCCCACAATAGATTAGAGAAAGTGCAGCATACAACTGAACATCAACACTGCTTAACAATCTACTTGACCCTATCAATCAAGCTTCAGATCAATTCACTCCACTTAAACAACTACTCTCTTCATGATGACGTGCTTATGTCAGTCACTTTTAATCTCAAAGCTTGCAAAACCAACGTGCTTTGCGGTTTTTACTACTGTTTTTTGCGCTGGCTGCACAGTTCTCGAACCAAAACATGCTTTTTTGCACTTGGTGATCCACAAGGCTCAGTGTTTGGACCCCTGCTGTTCCCTATTTACTATTTTTCTATTGCACATTGAGTTCTCACAATGAAACTCATTTTATTTTGGGGATTGTGGATTGTGTATGTTTATCATTTGTTCCACCGCTGATACTAGGTAGATAGTGCCATACTAGGATTTTTAATTATTTTACGGCTTATACTATGTAGTTAGTGCCATACTAGGATTTTTAATTATTTTACGGCTTATACTAGGTAGATAGTGCCATACTAGGATTTTTAATTATTTTACTTCTTCAGCTTTATTTAAACTTTTTTTTTTAATGTTATAATCAGTTTAACAAGTGAAGTGTTCATAAAATATAACAAAAAAATAAAATACATGTTTTTTCTTGGATGTTTATCGTTGTATGAGCAAGTACTTTTAATATGAGAATTTGAAAGCAGGAGCCCCTAGAATCATCACAATTTATACTTTCATTGGAGTGAAGGATAAAGAAATCCATTTAAAGCATGAAACGTAAAAGCAGAACAATATTTACCCCGTAGCTGCCGCCATTACGCATCCTCCCTGCTCGGCAGTGGCTTCAATACAACAGCCTTCATGGTCGTGGCTCATGCCAAAATTATGGCCGATCTCATGGGCCATGGTGGCAGCTGCCCCAATGGGCAATTCCGAATGGTCCTGTATGAAACAATCATTTAATCAGCCACAAATAACAAATATAAAAAACTCCAAAGAACATCAAAAGCACATAAAATGATAAATTCAAAATGCCGGATTAAAGCACTTTCTGTTTCCACCGTGGTGATAAAGATTAATGGTATGTTGCGGCTTAGGCTGGAAATAATGCCCACAGGCTTCGGCTTTTGCAGCTCCACAATGTCACTGTTCTAGCAACAAAGTAGGTAAATGGCAGTATCGGCCCAAAGGACATCACAGATCTCTAAAGGCATCTCTGTTATGTTACAATGATGCCATAAATTGTGAAGGATGCGGTTTTCTGGACCTGCAGGTGGTAATTTAAGCAGCGTGGCAGGGGCACAGACAGTGGCCTTTCTTTTATCTTAATAGTCCGACTCAAACCAAACACACTTTCACTATTTTTTTCTCTTCGCTTTTCCTTCCAAGCCCAAAAGGAAAGGGCACACAGTGTTGATTTTTCCCAGGCGACGGTGATAATGTCTAATCCATAACAACAATGGTGAAATATGACGTGCACTTTTATCACAAATTACTTTCCTTTACGGATTTCCAATCTCCTAACAGAACTATGTAGTTCTTTTCACGGCTGTTTAAAAAAAATTCAAGGTACCTGCGAGGAACCGTTTAAGATAAGGTTTTCTACTGCACCCCCCCCCCTGCGTGTGAATACCACAATAAGTACTGTTTGATTATGTTATAGAAATTTGCTCTGTGAATAAATCATACACTCAGCATTCTGCAAACTTCATATCACACGCGACTTCTAAATTGTCACCCCTTCATGCTCTAAATACCACAAATACGCCAATAACCATATTTAATATGCATTGCAAACAGTTGTAGCACATTGATCTCAGTGGGTGTAAGCTTTATTGATGTAACGTTTCATACCACATACCGAGTATTACGCAGAAGAACTTACGCTCCAGACCTCATTAGTATTCTCCAACGCAGCACTCCACTACCACACCAAATAATAGGACCAATACAAGGCTAATCAGCTGAATAGAAACTATTGATCACTTTACCAAACACACACACACACACACACACACACACACACACACACACACACACAGAGAAATGCTTACCACATTGATGCCACCTGAGTTTTCATGACTGCACATGCCTTCCAGTGGAGCCATCCCAATGGTGGTGCCCTTGAAAATCATTCCACTATCGGGACACAAGATGAATACTTGTAATAACAAAGCAACACTTATAAACAAAACAAAATGTAAAGACTAATTGTTTGTCATTAAACATGCTAGGATAATTACGGTTGAGTTGAGTAGTACATTACCTAATGTACATTAGTAGTACATTGAGCATACATTACCTACATATCTATCTATCTATCTATCTATCTATCTATCTATCTATCTATCTATCTATCTATCTATCTATCTATCTATCTATCTATCTATCTATCTATCTATCTATCTATCTATCTATCTATCTATCTATCTATCTATCTATCTATCTATCTATCTATCTATCTATCTAACAACATACCTATTTTTCTCTCCATGCTTACTACCTATCTACCTGCCTACGTATGTATCTAAATGTGTCAGGAGTAAATAATCTTTAAAGTCATGAATATATGTGTTAGAAATAACACCACTGACGTAAGTAGTTGGGCATTGTCATGTTTCTTGCGGGATTTGAGTTTCTGTCTCCACTGAAGGAAAGACCACAGCGTTGAGTTTGGCTCTTCGTTTATGATGCACTGGTCATGTTCGGTCCAAACCTCTAGACCAATCAGAGGTACACGGATGTTCAAGACTCTGTAGAACTGATATGACAAACACATCAATTTCCATCGCATTTGAGATTTCTGTAAATATAACTCACATGCTATTCTACATTCAGTAAACGCATCCCTAAAACGTCAAACAGCTATATGCACCCAGGCTTGACATACCTTATCTACATAATTAGCAATTTCCATGATCCTCAGTTTAGTTTTGTCAAGGTCCTTGTTTTGTTTTCTGAACTGTAAAGACATTACAAAATAGCATCAGGAAAATTGATCAAGATGAACAAAATCAGAGTCTGCAACAGAACATTTCAAACTGGATTACTGAACTAAATCAAAGCAATTATGAATTTGTTGATTAACTGCCTTGAATTTTGAGATTTGATGTGGAAAAAAACAAAGAATAAACTGTAGAAAAATTCCTTTGCATAACCTTGTTGACAAGACGTAAATAATATGTTCACTAATACATTTAAAAATTCTCTGCTGCAAAATGCAGTTAGTGAACTACTGTATACTCAGTTGATGGAAACCACCCTTGCCGTGAACAATTTTCTGTTCCCGGTCACATAGGTGTGATTTCCTGTAGATAACATTACTTCAAGAAAGCTAAAGTTCATCGTCAAGCAGTTTTCACATTCAGACTGTCTTGAGGTAACTGCTGAAAAGCTGAAGGTGAAAACACATTAACAAAATATAAAAGCAGGATTAACTTTTAGAAATGATAGTAGAAAAAATCAAAAACAACCCGAGAAGAGTCATAAACTGATGATATGCAGTTGGAAGGAAACACATTTCATAGAGTAAAATTATGACACAGAAGAACCGGATGAAGAGGTGCTGGATGAGAATGTCTGATGAGAAGATCTACTGAAATCTGCGCTGAGTCTCTGGACTCTTATCTAATATTCACTAATCTAAATTAATCTAGATTAATTTCAAGATTGAGATGAGATTAATCTAGATAAAAAAAAATAATCTATGTCCACCTCTAATTTACACCCACGCAACCACCCATCCAACCACCCGTGCACGCTCTCACACACACACACACACACACACACACACACACAAACACACACACCACAATTTAAACCCTTACCCACTGCTCTGTATGGACGTTGTGGGAGCCCATCTCTTTTCAAAAATAATGATGTTATTAACTATATGCGTGGTTGAGAAACATTGGCAATGCTACACCTTGCATACAGAGCCACATGCATCTGCCCTGCATCTGTTCTCTTCCCTGGAGGTGTTTCCATCATGTTCGACTCCAATCGTAAAACTCTGTATATAAATGCTCATTGCAAAGCGCATTCTGGCTAGACTTTGTTGAGCTATAATCAGTTTGGACTGACAATGAAATATGCAAAACAAACAGAATCTTCAATCTAACCATTGTCTTCAATCTAATCGTTCTTCTGAATCTAGTCATTCTCTTCAATTTAGTTTTCTCTTCAATCTAGTCGTTCTATTCAATCTAGTCGTTCTTTTCAATCTAGTCGTTCTTCCGAATCTAGTCATTCTCTTCAATTTAGTTGTTCTCTTCAATCTAGTCGTTCTTTTCAATCTAGTCGTTCTTCCGAATCTAGTCATTCTCTTCAATCTAGTTGTTCTATTCAATCTAGTTGTTCTCTTCAATCTAGTCGTTCTTCCGAATCTAGTCATTCTCTTCAATTTAGTTGTTCTCTTCAATCTAGTCGTTCTTATTAATCTAGTCGTTCTTCCGAATCTAGTCATTCTCTTCAATTTAGTTGTTCTCTTCAATCTAGCCGTTCTCTTCAATCTAGTCGTTCTATTCAATCCAGCCGTTCTCTTCAATTTAGTTGTTCTCTAAAATCTAGTCGTTCTCTTCAATCTAGTCGTTCTCTTCAATATAGCCATGTTTTTTCCATCTTAGTAACATTATAAGTTTTCCCTTCTTTTCCAGTTAGCTTTTCCAGTAGCTCATTCAGAGCTGATGTTTGAAACACCAGATCATAGGTTCAATTCCCAGGGAAAGCAGAAAGTTGTTGATTTGTAAAAATTGTAATAACATGTAAGTAGCTTTGGATAAAAACGTCTGCTAAATTACTGTAAAGCAAAGTAGAATTTGCTAGCATTGAGACAAAGTATTTTTATTTACCAATTAAGCTTGTGAACTGAGGCACATGGGTACAAAAATCCAAAATCAGACTTTATTTTGTTACTCCGTTTACTATTGAGCAATATCCCAGTTTTCTCTCTAATTGAGAGATCAAGTCGATGTTTGTGTCAACATTCAAATTGACCTTGTAACTTGACCACTCAGATCACCCTTGTGAATTCATCTTCCAAGTCGGTCTCGCAAATAACTAAATTGATTTGGCGTTTGCAATCAACTTTTTCTAAATTTTGTTGTGTAGAAATAACCTCGCGAAAACATTTGATAAATTTAGTTTGCGTTCAAATTTTGCATCCAAGTGCCCAAAGTACAAATGAAAATACAATTTGATAACTCTTTCGAAATTTGCTTAGGATGTTTAAAATGTTTTGTTTGAATATTTTTACATTTTAAAAGATAGTTTCATTATTTTTATATTTAAAAAAATATTTGTATTTATAAAAAATAAGTTTCTAAGCACAGTTTAAACACAAATGTTTTTAAAGCACTAAATCTTTAATTGCTTTAGTAAACTAGTATGTAAGTGCTCGATTAGCAAAACTCAGCTTACCAGTGTGTTGTCAGCTACTATATATAGTTCCATGTACTTTGTAGTACCCCAGGCATTTCGTCTAACCTGAACAGGGATAAACAGAAAAAAAAGAAGAATGAATTTCTGGAGCACAGGTTACATGGATTTATCAATCTAATTTCCTCCTACTCACTTTTGCATAACTGTCTATGTCACAAACAATTTAAAAGATACAAAAAGGACAATGTAATTGTATTAAATCACGCAGACTGAGTTGACGTTTGACAAGAATGACAATTTATGTACATATTTAATGTCGCTTTGACAAATGGAAGTTTCACGTGGTTTGTTAAAGCTGAAAAAAAGCACGTTGCATATCTGCCGCAAAGCATATTTCTTTGTGCTTCCTGCTGGTGTTACACCTCATGTTGGTTTTATTTATGGACTAAATGATGGATTCAATTCCATCCACAGGATTCAGTTTGAAGTAGCAATCAGAAAAGTGTCCAGTCATGCAGTGACATCAAGCGCTTTGCTGTAGTAAATAAAGTGTCCGTTAATGCTAATATAAAACGGGGAAGAATGTTGCATATAAGTTGTGATTTTTGACCACATACATAAGTGTAAAAACCAAACGTGAACCTGTCCTGTCTGGTAAATGTTTTAGTGCCATATGTCTGTCACAAACAATTTGACTAAAAAAGAAAGTACATGGCACGTCAAACCCTTTTCCATTTCTGGGTCACAGAGAGCTGGAGCAAATAAGAGAAACTCTGGCCAACCAATCACAGAGCAGGACACAAAGACACACCGATGAACAATTCCGGCCGAGAATTCCAGGGGTCCAGCTCTACCTAACCCAGAAATAGCAAAAGTGGCGCATAAAACGATTGGATGAATAAGGTAGTTTATTTTTTAACACACTTTTGTAACAAAATATAGCAACGGAGCCATTTGATATTTTGACAATGAGTAAAATACACTTAACTCGTAACTTTAAAGAACAGTCACGTAATTTCCAGTAATAAAGCTAAATTTTCCTACTCTAAATGTTTTTAATTGCTCAGGTTGGGTCAAATTGTCCTTGTAATAGATCACTCTCTGGAAAGGTTTCCTAGCAGAATTAATAATATTAATACGCCGCACAAAACCTTTATAGGCTGCGTGATATTTAACACTAAAGACTATTGCAGAAATGAACTTCCAAATTCAGAAAATGTATAATCTGCTACAAGACATTGTAAAGCATCGTTTTTTTTTTTTTTTTTAAATTTATGAACCTTTTAGTTCTCATTTGCAAGCTGCAGGCCGGTCAGAAGTCTTCGCTCCTCAGCTTTAATGAGAAAGCAAATGCAAGCAGAACAATAGCAACAGCAGCGTCTCGCTTATGCTAATGATCCTCAAGAGTTTTAATAAGTCTGCATTATGCACTTCATCAGTCTCAACCTGGACATACAATGACTTTATTCCTGTACTATAATGAGCTACAATAGACGTTTTTTTAAAAGCATGTTTCTAGAACAAATAGATGATGCTACAACACAACTAGTTATGTCTGAACAACCTTTGATACAAAAAAAACTACCCTGCCACAAAAAGAAGGAAACTAATTCGCTCTAAAGAAAGGTGAATGTATAATCTAATAACCATATCATAAGTAAAAACCTGATTTTGGATAAGATAACTAAGCATATTCGCGTTCATTGTAACATATGCTTATAAACTAGATAATATACTTTGTAACAATTGTAATTTTAGGTTTGAAATATACATTTTTTGCTACAATGCTAAAATTTTACATTCTTTTTTAAAGTGGCCAGGTATTTGGGAATTGTGTATACACACAAGAAGGTTTAACCTGGTTGCAAGTACAGCTCTCTAACCTCTGGGTCACAACTGCCCAGTTGCAGAAGTAATACAATTTTGTTAGTGTATGACATAATAATAAATCACAATTGTATTTAATTTTTAGCACTTTTAGAGACTCTCAGTGTATCGTCAAGGTCACCAGTTGAAACCAAGGTTACAGTTGAAACCTTAAAATACGGTATTTTATAGTTCGTTTAACAAATTGAACTCACACTGACATTAATACACATATTAGAATACACTCACGCTAAACATAAACATCACACGTGTACTCATATCCTTTACCATGAAGCTGCTGTGATTGAACTTCTCACCCTTTGATGCAAAGGTTTAAGTTGATCACTGAACAGGCTCAAGTGTCCAGTCTGATGGTTGTGTCCACATGTGCCGCTCCGAATCGGCAGGTCTTCAGTGCGATAGAAGGTGTGATAAAGAACCTCATGGCCTCCAACCGGTTCCAGGTAGTATGTGTCATTTGAGTTTAGGATGATCAGCCCTCTGAAAGAAGATACATATGTATAAAAAAAGACATTACTGTACTATACACTGTACAGACATGCTTTTGGGAGAAGCTTTTAATCCAGTACAAGTAAACGTTGAAATCAAACATGTGACTTTACGTGGCATTTGTATATGAATGGATGGATTGCTAGATGGAAGAAAATATGGATGGTTAAATGATTAATAATTAATTAATCCGAAAGATTAATGATGAAAGGATCGAGGGATGGGTGGATTTATGGAGGGATATATGACTCAACGATGAATGGAGAGTTGGATTGTTGATGGATGGATTGATGAAAGAGCTATGGAGAGATGTATAAATGGGTACATGGATGGATAGATAGACAGACAGATAATTTTAAGCATATTAATACTAAACTAGAGGTACAAAGCTGATCCTGGAATAGCAATCTCCTGCAAAATGTTCTTTCATACTTCTTAAAAATCTGGATTTAAGATTTTCTGTCACTTCCAGTTATCTTGCTTAGCTACTTCTGTGCTTTATTTATGATTGGAGCAAAACACTGCAGGGCTCAGGTCATCCAGGAGCAGGATAGTGAACAGTGAATTTTGGTTCATTGAATGCAATAATTGTCTCTTTTTCTCTCACAACACAAATGTAGAGATTCCAAGGTTCCTTCTGATCCTACTTGTGCCTATAATATGTGTGTTGGCATTGAGAGTTGTTAACTTTGAGGTCTCCCAAGGTCACAGATCCACTTTTAAATGATGTGTGGTCAATCGCTTCAGGTTTCAGAAGGTTTTTGAGCCATGATAAAAAAAAAGCTTATGTAGTGGTGCCTCTTTCCTTCAAAGGCTTTTCCATCACAGCTAGGTTTTTTGGTTTGTGCTCTTTGTGCGCTAAAACATTTACTATTGTAGTTTACCGTGTTTTTGCATCAAATATCTTGGCCAAATGCATTTATTCATAAAACTGTTTGTTTTAGCCTAAGGGTTTCCAGAATATCTCGGTCCAAAGGAGAACGCCAATTGTGCTCAACCTGATGAGCTGAAAAGACTTGAGCTATAACTTTAGACTGTGTGTGTGTCTAATCTGCAATTCAAATTTATCACTAACATAATCACAATAACAATAATGGCGAGAAAAAGCTACAATGCAATAAAAAAATGAAACATTAAGCCGGACAAGCCTTTTATTTCATCATTCCTGTGGAAATGCTCAAAAAAAGCAGTGAAATAATTATGTTTGTTCATCTTCTGACTTTATAAGAAATCCAAGACTATATGCAAAGCACTCGTGGGGTTTGCCCTTAATAACGCTGATATTTCACAGAACTGTATATTATATTGCCTCTCTTCACAAGGCGGCCGAGCCTCTTCTCTATAAGTTTGTGCCCTGAATGATCAGAAAAGCGTGTTGATGCATCTCAGATCCCAATGGCGTCTGTCAGATCTCACACTGTTATTTGGTGTAAACAGCAGCTCAATTTTTCCCTCAACCCCTAAAACCAAATGTGAACACATCCTCAATACTAAATAACACACCACAACAATAATAACGAATTTCTTTTTTTTTCCAGTGGAGCTGGTGCATGTCCTGGAATAATGTTCTGCCCTGAAACAGACTGTCAGTCAATGTTTCTGAGTCGTGAAGTCTTTTCGCTCTATAAATCACTCAGTCATTCAAACACGTCCTGTTTCTGAATGGTTCGGGGAAAAATACGTCCTGCTATTGATTCTTCTCTGACGAGGTAATAATTTATCTTTAAAAAAAAAAGTTCCGTTCCCTGCGTCTCAATTGTGCTGGAGGCTAAACAGTCCCAACTGCTTTCATTTGTTTCTCGCTGTTTGATTTTTCTGTCAATTCGCAGAAATGCTAATATTGCAAACGGTATTTCATTAATCAATATTTCATATAATATATTTTGTACATAACTTTACAGCTTGACTGACAATGAGGATTGTCTTGCATCTCTTGGGTTTAGCTTGACGTTTAGCAGAAATCAACAGTCTGCTCGGGTGGTTTCAAGGACATTTCAAGTTCGTGTTTAACCTTGTGACGGGCTGATGGGGAACGGTCAGCATTTAAAAAAACAACGGTTGTGTTCAACTTCCACTAGCCAACAAAACTAGATAATTGGTCATAGGGTAAAAAATTAAAAAAGGGGATTTTGTTTCACGGAAGCTACGTTGAATAAGGCATTTTGGGATTCCGGACTCATGTGATCGGATGAATAAACCGCATTGTGTTCCGCAACGACCCTGGAGAATCCAATTACAAAAGTCTTACCTCATTCCCAGACACGTGCTCAGAGCAACCCAGGAATCTCTGTGACCTCTGACCTTGCCGTGGTAGAAGCAATGATCCTGGACGAAGGACAAAGAAAAGCAAGCCGTTAAAAACGAGAGGAAACTAAACCAACGGGCGCTGTTTGTAAAAGCAGCCAAACCCATTCAATGGAGCATTTATCTAATTAGCAGTAAAATACTACATCTGCAAATCACAATTACATTTCTTACAGTTTTTGGCTCGGAGCTCTGTGAGGTTTAATTGGTCCGGCTCTTTATAATTGCAGCACCGGAAAACGGAATCCCCTTAAGAGTTTGCCGCTGCTAACATTTGGAAAATTATCGCTCCATTTAACTTCACTGAAACGGATCCAAACTATGTATAAGTGATATTCCTCCATCAATTTAAAGGCTTATATGAACACGCAGAGCGTGAAATGAGTTCATTTATTTGAACAGGCAGGAAGTAAAGGAGGGATGGTCAACCAGATCAGATCTACAAATCAATAGCGTCTCACAGGCAACACATCTGATAACCTTTTCAGCACGGAGAATTCACAAAGAAAATTCCCAGTGTGTTACTTAAAAACGGTTACTGTATATTTGAGTCTATATTTTTATAAATTTTACCTTATTTTAGAGCTTAATTTACTGTAAAAATTACTCCACTACAAGTTACAACTTACCAATTCCAAGAAGACTTGAGTAAAAGTCATCAAGTATCTCATTTTAAAAGAACTGAACTGTTTTAAGTAAACTAAATTTGGGCTCAAAAACACTAAGAAATGTGAAAAACAAGAAACTCTATTTCCAAGAGGTCGTATTTCCAATTATAAAAATGAAATGTAATACCTCAATGTTCGAAATGGCAGAACAAAACAGATAAAAAAGGACCAACAGTCTCAGTCAAACTTGAATGAGCAAAAAAGTGCACCCGCTAATTCACAAGGTTTAGCTCATAAATATCATCATATCATATATATCATATCAGTACCTTCAGCACCCTGTAGATGGCGATATTGCCTCTTTCTTCATCGCACACAATCACAATGTAATGAGTCACGGTAAGTGTCTATTCAATTGTAGTGGAGTAAAGAGCCAAAAAATACTTAACTGAGTCCAATTACTCAAGAACACTCTACCACAGATTTTAGTGATACAGTTTAATGACACGTTTTTCAAAACACTACCTTTGTAGAAATGTACTACAGTAAGAACTGTTGCATCTGGTTCATTTTTCAATGACTTAATTTAGTACAGTTGTATAATATATAATCATAATAATAATAATAATAATAATAATAATAATAATAATAATAATAATAATAATAATAATAATAATAATAATGAGTATTTGTAGGGCGCTTTTCACAGTTTTAACTGTCTCAAAGCGCACGTGTAAATATGTAAGGGAAGTGTTGCTTTTTATTCAATTGATCGTCTGGATTGTTGGTGTTAAGTAAGTGGCTGCGGTTATGACAAGACAAAGACAAAGTATATATAATATAATATATAGTGGTGTAATGCCAATACTGTATGCAAAAATGTTTCCGCTATAAAATCACACTAACACATAACCTCTCCAAACAATAATCAGCGGATGTTATCGCATCATGAGGAATATTTTAAACCCAATAACTGAAACTAAGACATTACGGTAAGACACTGATGTGCTGTAATGTGAAGCCTGCGTTCTGACAGTTTAATCTTCCAGCTGTGAAACTCATGAATATTTAAATGTCTTTGATGTGATGTGACCAAGGTTTGCGCAGACTTTTGAAGTCAAGGTATAAATACAAAGCTAATTAAAGCGGCGAGTTTGGGCGTTGGTGGGGATGTTTCGACCTGAGCGCTCCGCTAACCAGCAGACTCGGGATGCATCCTTGAATCTTATTTTTGAGAAAATCCTCTGATTATCTCGAGATTAAATTAGCTCGTCCAAACCAATGAAGTGTGAGCTTTCTGCTGTGACTAAATCCTACTGCTCATTTCCTTGAAAAGCTCTTTTTGTGCTCACAAAGAGCTCCAGGACTCTATCCTGTGGTGCTCACTTGAAGAAGCAGCTGGAAGCTGTTAAGAAAGGCTCAAAAATAATCACGGGTGTGACTTCACTCCCATCATCCCCTGTCAATTGATGGGACGGCAATAACAAAGCTGGACGCTGAGCTGGGACTGCGAATGGACGGTGGAAATCTCATAACAGTCTGGACAAACAATTTATCGCCTGTTGTCTTGCGCTTCCGTGTTCTTTTCTGGCTGATCAATACGTCGAAGTATCTGGCAACCAGATTGTTTTGTAATGAACAGACAGCATGAGAATCTCGCATATCTGCGGAATATGTCTCGGGCTGTCAGTATTGAATAGTACTCGGATTTTGAATGAGCCGCTGCCAATGGAAACCCATGAGGCAAGGATGTTCACAACTTTCGCCATGGTGAAAAATCAATTATCTGTGGGAAAATATGACACACGTTGTGTATGGAACTCGGCTCTTGCCTTGAACAAATTTGCTAAAAACAAAAATAGGCTACTTTTACGGTGAGAATATGTTTATTTTAAGGGAGGAAAAGGAAGGAAATAGCAAATGTGGTTTGACTAATTCTTCTTTTGTACGCTTTTGTACGAATTATTACTTGTTTTAGCTTTCCCGTCATGCCAAGATTATTTTGTAATGAACAGACAGCATGAATATCTCACAAATCTATCAAATATGTATCAGGTTTTTCGATATAAAATTGTATTTGATTGAAGTGTACTCACCACACCTTAACTGGTGTTATAACATGGTATCTTCTATCATACTTTTGTCTCATATTATCTCAGTATTGTAATATTTTATGTATCTCATTTTTTCAAGCAGTTTAGATTCTGATTGTGTATCTAATAGTATCTCAAAGGATTTATATTATAATTTATTTTAATACAATAAAAATTATAATCTTGTAGTATCTAATATAACTATATTATAGTTCATAATATTTCAAAGTTTGACCTCAAAGTATCTCATACTATATCTCATAATAACATTTTCAATATAAACATTGTTTATCCTAATTTTGACTTGTAAATCATCCACATTTTCATCAAAATGTATCCAAAGTGACCTACGAAATGAGGACTATTAGAAGCAAATTGTGATAAAAGAAACAGTAAATAACTTACACTAGGAGATATTAAGAAACACAACTAAATCTACAATCTTAACAGTCAGTGAACACAGATAGTAATGTGATTTGTTTTTATAAGAAAGAGAAATAAGTGCAAGTGAAAGAGCTAGAAATCTAAACAATGTGTCATTATTCAAGCGGTTGTGATTTATAACTACTTGTTTGCAACATTAAGACCTAATTAAGGCTGACGGTAAGCGGCAATTAATTGTTTCATAAATTATTGAATTAAATTATGTGACATTCATATATTGTATGATCGTTGTCTGTACATTAACAGCTGGAAATAGCATAATTAAGAAAATGCCAAGAGTACACACACACACACACACACACACACGCACACGCACACACACACACACGCGCACACACACACACACACACACACACACACACACACACACAAACTTTAAAAGCAGAAAACAACACATTTATAGCTGGGAAGAGCAATGACATTTAAAGAAAAAGTGTAACACACACACACGCGCACACACACACACACACACACACACACACTCCTGCTCACAGTGTTATTGGCGGTCTGGGTGATGGGAAGGCCGTTCTCGTAGTGAGTCTCGGTGAAGTCGTGACCCAGCAGCTCCCTGAGAGAGAAAACGAGAGAAAACAAGCTGTCAGAGAGATATTGCTGTGCACACACATATTAGCTTCTGCCATTTCCAAAGATATTCTTTCTTTTGTCGAACAACGCTTCCTCAAACCAAGACATAATCAAATATGCCGGCACTTTCTATGTGTTGACGGACGTATACACTGGATGACATTTCTCAGAGGCATCTTAACCGCTTCAAAGCTCAGCCTGAATAATAGAAAAAAAAAATATATATAAAACCATATGATCTCAATTTGCTATCAATTCCGCTCCATCCTGCTACTTCAATGGGGAGTCTCACCGTGGCCTATCAGTAAATATCAGGCAGATAAGAGGCCAGGATTTGGCTGGAGTGTCATTATGCGTCTGGCCAGAGCTGTGATCTCCTCATGATTACAGCAGCGAGAACCAACTCAGTAATCTAGCCTATTCATCAGAGCGCTCTCTCTCTCTCTCTCTCTCTCTCTCTCTCTCTCTCTCTCTCTCTCTCTCTCTCTCTCTCTCTCACTCTCTCTCACTCACTCAATTTCTCTCTCTCTCCATCCCTTTAGTTCTCTCTCTCACTTTCTCTTTCTCTCTCCATTTCTCTAGTTCTCTCTGTATCACTCTTGCTTTCTCTCTATCTCTCTCTCTCTCTCTCTCTATATATATATATATATATATATATATATATAGTTCTCTCTGTCTCTTAGTCTCACTTTCTTGTTCTCTCTGTCTCTCCCCATCTCTCTAGTTCTGTGTGTGTGTGTCTCTCTCTCTCTCTCTCTCTCTCTCTCTCTCTCTCTTTCTCACTCACTCTCTCCATCTCTCTAGTTCTCTTTATCTCTCTCTCTCTCCCTCTCTCCATCTTTCTTGTTCTCTCTGTCTCTCTCTCCATCCCTCTAGTTCTCTCTGTATCACTCTTGCGTTCTCTCTCTCTCCATCTCTGTTGTTTGCTCATTCTCTAGTTCTCTAGTATCTCTCTCTCTCCATGTCGCAGTTCTGTCTCTCTCTTTCTCTTTTTCTGTCTATCTCTTTCTCTCTTGTTCCATATATTCACACACACATATAATATTCTTTGGCACACCTGAATTTTATATCACACAGGAAGAAATATATTGCAAATTCCAATCTCTTCAACGTAAAGCTCTAGCATTGCAAGAGCCTCGAAGCAAGACACAAGAACCAGGAGTTTGCAAAAAGAGCCATTGAAGGCCAGGAATGAGGCAGAAAATGAAAAATCTTGAAACATGCATTGAATCAAAGTGTTGACCTTTTGCAATCCGACAAGAACAAAATGACGGTGCCGTTTCAATCTAAAGTCGCAGTGGAAACTGCAGCTGAAACGGTGGATTGGTTTTTGTGTCTGTCCAAGTTCTTCCTGTTTAGAATCCTGAGCATGAGAAGAAATGTACTGTTTAAAGGTCTCCTCAAGTACATCACATTTAAAATTCTCAAGAGAAAACCCAGAAAACAGTACAGAGAAAATGTGCATATACGTCAATCTAATAAAAAAAGCAAACCTTTTTAAAAAACTACATATCTTGTGCAAAAATGTGTATGCTGCAAGAGGACAACACGAAGGAAATGTAAGATAAAATACAAAAGGAAGACAAGCTGGTTTTCATGCTGTTTCATTGTTGAATCCAATATCGTTGAGTACAATATTTCTCAACACTTGTGAAAATAAATATGAGCTTATTGATGCATTAAGGGAGAAAATAAAGTACATTTTAGGATACGTTTTTATTTCCATTTCATAAGAACAAGCACATAAAACTAATATATGAGTTGTTAAGATCTCATAAATAGACAACTATTCCAGCGTTGACCTTGGATGTGACCAGAGCTGTGCATACACTACTGTAATCTAACTGTACTGTGCATAATCAGACGCAAAGTGTGTTACAGAGCCGTTACAGATTGAAGTGTGTGTCAGGAGCTGCAGTTGAAAATAAAAGACAGAAAAGCACAGAAGAAACGGTCTTTGATAAGGTGTGGCAATCCTCTGTCAGTTATGTTGCTGCAGCCAAAAGTGGAAATGACTTGAATCAGTGTGCATGTCTGGGTTTAAAATCTACTAAATGCATTGCAGAAAAAAAAACCTGGAGTAAAAAAATCATCATCTAAGAAATGTTCAAGGAACATTGTTGGAAAAAATCACCATGTTTAACATTTGTTTTGATGGTGTCATTGAAATACTTTTACAAGTCTCATGCTGTCGTTAATCTGAATCCAAAATAATCTAATATTGGGAAAAAAAGAAGAAAATATTATCGACTATGTTTAATGTAAACCATGTGATGCATTTGAGGTGTTTTGTGTCCCAACAACTAAAACTAAAAACGTTCTAGTTGTACTTTTGTGACAAAAATAGAAAAAAATGAACTTGGTAAAATATAGAAGAACACACTAGAATACCTAATTGTGTGCGGTAGAAATCTCAGAACACAGGGAGAGAGACTGTGAGTGTCACTACACTTCTATTTTCAACCCCAGTGTCTGGAATAACTGTCCAGTGTACGTGTAAGATTAATGTGCTTAGTTTATTCACAGCTGGTGCGGAGGAACGAAAAGAAACGAATATAAATGTGTGTGCGCTTGCTTTTCTCAAGAAAGCAGGTGCAACTAACTAATCAGCCAAAGCAAAATAAGTTTTATCGTTATTCTCTAGAACTTGTAAAAAAAATCAACATACACACACATTGTGTCCTTCATGGTGTACTGTTTCTGATTTAATTAAAAAAAAAAAAAAAACAATATTCTGAAAAATAATAAAAAAAAAAGATATAGCTGCCAACAGTAATGTGGGGGTGTGGGCTTTTTTTGTTGTTGTTGTTAGGGCAGTAGGTTTATAAAATTAATGTTTTCAATAAAATACATACAAATTCATAAATGTTTTAGGTCTGAAAGCAAGATGGAACCTGGAATGGTGGCCAATCAATCACAGAGCACGACACAGACACACACATTCACACTCTCACTCACATCTATCGGTAAATTTGCAATCAGAGAAGTTCTTCAAAAATTGCTAAGGTTTTTTGTTTATTTTGACACTTCCCTTGCTAAAAAGAAAGCTTCATGTATCATTTCAAAAAACATTTTCCAAAGACAGTTGGACATTTCATGCACAGCATGTCAAGAAAATATCGTCTCTTTTTACAAAATTATTTCACTATACAATAGGCCAAAAGTTGTAGCGACAAGAATGTTTTTTTTTCTTACCACTAAAATACAGGGAGATTTTTGGAGTGGATGTAAAATGTATTGGCATCACAGTTATTACGATATTTAATCATGTTATAAAAACATTTTTTCGGATTTACATTTTACAAAACTGCTGACCGCTCAAATTAATTTCGTGAAAAAAGGTCCCACTATAAAAAAAATTCTCATCTTTTTGCACAGAACCCTGGCATATCTGTTAATCAGAGCGGACGGTTATTACCATTTTAAAAATGATTGTGTCATCAAAATAACCGAAATGTGTGTGTGCGTGTGTGTGTGTGTGCGTGTGCGTGTGTGTTCAGGAGGAGTTACACAGGAAGTTTACTGTGAAACTGACTGAGGCTGAACATGAAACCGTTATTATCAAGCAGGGTTTACCACAAGCCCCCGACTCAAGCAGGTTGTTCAGTTAAGGTGTGACTCTTCTCCAGGAAGCTGAAAAGTCTAAAGGCAATGTTCATTTTTATTTCACGTCACAAAGACATGAACAAACTATAAGAACAGCATTAAAAAAACCTAGAAAATTACTAAACTTAAAATTAGGAATGGATTCATTGTGAGTGTAAAAGTGCCCCCGAAACAACATTGTAAAGAAAGCGAACACCTCAGCAACCAAATAAAGCAACGCCATGCTAATCTCAAACAGTTAGTGAACGCTTTGCACCACTGAGACTTTCCAAGGTTATCCACACGGTGAAAAAGACACTGACAAAGCATTTTCACTCAGCTTGTTTCCCTCAAACGCTTTCCTCTCCAAAAATGAAAAATGGCAGGTTATTAAAGAAAAATGCCTTTTAAAAGACAAGAACTTGTGACAGGCTTCTTATTAATATTTAAACAAAAACCTCAGCTTCACTTATAGCAGCATTTCCTATCCTGCTGAGGATTAACCAAAAGCATCTTTTCCAACAGATGTTCATCTGCATCATGAAATGACATTTCCTTCTGGTCCTCCCGCGATAAAAGACTGCAAATTACCAGGGAGATTGAAAACTACCACCTGATAGCATCTTAACAAACCTTTTTTGTCCTTCAAGGTCAAGATGGAGTGTCAGGTCTACTTGACAGGTTCACATTATGTTCCTCCTGTTTGTAGAGTCTAAAGTTTGGAAAACGCTGAACTCGGCGGCGGGAGAAGAGCTGATCTCACATCACATGGGAAACCGCTGCGTAACTCACAATTTACCCACCTTGATTTTTTTTATTAAGTATTTCAAATAATTATACATTTTCAAAAACCTGGATCTCTTGATGCTTGTTCACTCGTTTACATTATTATCAATCAGAACGTGGTAAAAAGATAACAAATAACTACAAGCTGTCAGTGTAATAAACAACAGATCATCAGCCTGATTCAGATGATCATTAGCAATGTTTCATCGTTTTCATAATTGTTTTTCATTTTGAAAGGCCCCATAGGTCTTTAAAGGCTCTAAAAACTAAATTAATAAATACCAATTATTATTATTTATCTAAATAAAATATTTTTTCCGAGACCTGCTCATGTACATAAACTTATATTTATGCAAATGTATTACTGTAGTTTAATTAGACTTCAAATAATAATTCAAAACTGTCCTGTAGCTTATTTACTAGTGGGTTTCAACACCAAAGTTCCGGGTTTGATTTCTAGGTTGGCCATGAAGTCAGTTCAATGAAGTGTTTAAGGTAAAATTATTATAGTATTATAATAACATTAAGTTAGGTTAAAAATAATTTATAATAATGATAATAATATTAATTTAATATGTCTTATATATTATTCATTAATAATTTAAAAATATTGTATTTATTTTGTAAGCACTATAATAAAATAAAATTATTTATTTAATCAGAAATTTGCAGGAAGCCTACAGTACAATAAAAAAAATACGTGTGTGCGTGTGTGTGGCTGAGAGCCAGAAACCAATAGCATGACCGTGGCCCAGTGACCCACTGAAAAACATGTTAAAACATTCCTCGGCTTCTAAAAGTGGCGCCATCTGTAACCAATCTCGCCACTCACAGCCTGGCGTACAGTACTGGAGCGTTAGGGTGGGGCGCGGAGAGACACAGACCACAGAGACAACAAAGAAACGAGGGGAAGAGAATCAAGTGATAGTTAGAAGAAAAAAAATCTGAACCACTAAAAAAACATGTCTCAAAAAGTGTATTAGTGGCTATAAATATTTCCGTGCTTTTCTAACACTCAGCAGACACACTACGTGCCGTATCTTGGCTTCACGCTAACACAAACACCAACTCTTCCCCTATAAGGACCGAACTACGGTAGCACCTTAAATAAAACTGTGGAAAATCTAGTCTTCATTCAATTAATGCAAACGGCTTCATGATATTCTGTGTGTGTTTTTGGAAATATTTGGGGAATTTGAAAAACACTTTGCCCCAGATTTATGGCAGAAACATTTCCAACCAAAAAAAGTCCCAAACAAATCACAAGAATGTTCAACAGCAAAAACATCCAGGAGTCTGGAAGCATAATATCCTGAGAGCGAGTCATGTGACTGGATACTGGCAGGAAAGACCCTAAATCCAACACAGCTGTCCGAGAGCAAGTACAAATTAAGAGTCACCACCTCACAATCCTGCTTTTCTCCGATCATACACACCATCCAAGTCAAATAAAAGCCACCAGACTTGCAATAAATGTGACAGTTTGTGTTTAGCATCACGTTGAAAGCATTTAAGTTGTTAAAATAAACGCTAATTTGGAATCGTAATTTGACTATTTTTGCATTATGGACTTGCTTGATCTTATGGTTGTGCTTGAGAAACAAGTTACTCTGGCTGCTTATGGAGACTAGAACAAAAGCAGCTGTTTGCTTTTCCATCAGAGTGAATCGCTGTTGTGTTAGCGAGGCATGTGTCCACTCGCGGAGCTGCGGAGACTTGATCACATTAGCTGATCACAATGTAGCTCTTTGGTTTGTTACAAAACAAGACGTGTTTGTGCTAGTGCACTGTAAAAACAATTTGCTATATTTACATGGGTAGTTTACAGCTATATACAGTTTTATTGTTGTGAACAACAAGTTGCTATTGATAATGCTTCATGGCAAAACTTAAAATAAATAAAAAACACAACATGGAAGAAGAAAAGAGTAAGAAGTCATAATTTACAGTATAATGTTTGAAACAACATTTGAAGGTGGCTTAGTGTCAAAAACAAAAACAAAAAAAATTAATAATGAAATAGATGTATTTAAAATAAAAAGAAAAAGGTAATATACTGTAAATTAAAGACTATGCAGTCATAATTTTACCGTACAATTTTGGAAATTACATTTGCTGGTGGATTTTTTTTTTTAAACGTAAATTTTTTTTTTTTAAATAAAAAATAGCATTATGTATACTGTAAACTGAAATAAATACAACGGTAAAGAGTCTTAATTTTACAGTACAATGTTTGAAACCACAAACTGGCGGATTACTGTTTTTTAGGTACATTTTTTATAGTGTACATCAAGCATCTCTGAATGTGTGTGGTTTGGATCCGAGCAAATAGGAAGTTTTTTATACTATTTGCGTTAAAAAGCGAGACAATTTTCTTACAGAATTGATGTGTTTTTTTTTCAAGGGAAAATCAACCTTGGTCAGTCTTTGACCATGAGTACATCACCAAACTCTCAGCAGACATTATGTTAAATTATAATTATAAATCATAGCTTTTATCCATCTGCCAAACATATACAGTATCATGTCAAACAGGAAAAACTTTTATCCAGTTGATTTGAAGTTTTGGGTACATGATGAAGGACGATAAACATTTTTGTAAAACGCACTGGGTGGGATTGTATTTGAAAAATATTCACGTTTAATTTGGTCTCAAACTGTTTATCTGAATTCAATCTCACTCGATGCAAACTTTTCTCATGGTCTTGTATTTTGTCTCATGTCTCATGGTCACTGGATTTGGTCTTCAATTAAAAAAGTCTTTTAACTTTACAGACTTCTCCAGGTATTAAACTTAACTTGAACTTTTTACCATAATTCCACTGGAGGTTTTGAAAAACATGTGGCCTGATTATTTAAATCAAAGAAAAATTCATCAAACCGTCATATCTTCCCAGATTAATATTTAAAACAGTAATTTTTAAAATATGTAGGCCAATCACTTCAGCTTTGATGAAAGATCAGGTCCAGCTCCTGGGACTTCAACTGGGTCTAAATCGCAAGCATTTGTTTGAATATCTCTATATCTCTCTCTCTCTCTCTCTCTCTCTCTCTCTCTCTCTCTCTCTCTCTCTCTCTCTCTCTCTCTCTCTC
>MU204179.1:3830544-3863621 GCA_017309775.1 Paedocypris sp. Pulau Singkep
TATATATATATATATATATATATATATATATATATATATATATATATATATATATATATATTATTGAAAGACATTTCTAAAAAAATGTTTAATGTAGGGTAATGTAATTTTTTACTAGAAGCTTTTAGGTTAGGTAATTCAGAAGGTAATTCAAACTACATTCATTTAAAAGCACGTTTCTGAGTTAAAAAGTAAATTTGGTTTGAAGAAATAAAACAATGAAAAAACATTTTTATAACATTTTTTAAATACATAATTTGCGTTCCAGTCAAATAAATATTTTGTGTTTTGTTTTAGTGCAAACCTCAATTGTTCGATATTAATCCACATTTTAATATTCCATAATTGTCAAAATTGTCACAATCACAATTCATAAACAGAAAGTATTTAGCAAATAAAAGTGTAAAAAGACACTTGTCACTTCACTTCACTAGTTCACTTTAAGCTAGTTATTAACAAGTTTAAGAGCATGTAGAGCTGCTGAACGAATCGTAATTTACACAAATTCATAAATGAAACATAACTAAGCAAGAGCTGTGCTAATTACATTCATCCACTAAGTGTACTTAACAGTAAAATACACAGCAGTTATGTAAAATCTGTAAACATGTACTGGTTATTTAATAAATTCAAATGGCTTATAAAAGTTCTAAAAGTTGATGTTAAAAGCAAAAAGCAATGCCGATAATTTGGAAACCATTCAGATGATATAAAACGATGCCTAAAAAAGCCATGAAGAGCTTCAAGGTCAATTTGTTTTAGAAATTAAATCTGCATTGAAATACAGAGTATTATTGCTCTAAGTGGAACATGTATATTTTATCAACATTCTAAAATATTAACGTTTGCAAGAACAATGTAGAATCTTTAAAATCTTTTCCCGTCATTGTCGTGTTGAAAGTGCGTTGCTCTTGATCCAACATCAAAAAGCAATTCCAGGTCCATCAAGTAATGGATTCCAGTAATGGAGGGTCTCCATCTATATCAAAACCATAAAGACTGAGCGTTTGCTTTGCCGGGTATTCAGGCGTCCACTATTTTGTGTGGCTAATGCAATAAGGCTACGCTCTAGATTCACTGCCAGTCTTCTCTGCTCCGACTCCTGTACGTTTCTTCTGTTTGACCTGCTTGGAAAAAGTCTCCATCTTATGAAAACTCCAATGTTCTGCGACCACTGTGAGGTTTTCTTGGAACCTAATACAATACTGAAGAAGCTGAGCTGCTTGGGTTTGTGTGTCTAGTGTGTGGCTCCGTTTTCCTTCTTTGACCTACATTTTTTGAACCAGACTCACCACAACTTGAAGGAAATGAAAGGTTTATACGTGGTTAACATCAACTCCGCCAAGAAACTTCAGTGTGGGTCATATAGTCCAATTCCTGGACATTTCTAGTGTATTAAAAATAATATACGCAGTGCAAAAAGAATAATAACAATAAGATATACGTAGCATCCTAATAATCTGTACCAAATATATTCGTATGTACCAAAGATATCGATATTTTAGTTGTTATTTTAAATATAATTCACTGCAGAAACAAAAAGTTTGTTTTACATTTACATTCTCATCTGAGAGACAGACAGTGGTCAAGAACAAATTTTATTAACATTGCACAACTTTTTCTACCATATAAAACACTTTTATCTGCATGAATTTAAAGAGTTTACTTACTGATTGCGTTCAACTTCTAGCACTAGATTCAAGTCCCGGGCCGAGAGCAGGATCTCGCCTTTCTCAGGGAATTGGTCCTGATCAAACAAAAAGGGGAGAAAAAAAAATATTGTTACAAAATGTTTTGTTTATTTAATAAATCATCTGAAAACCTGAAATGACATAAAACACAGTCTGTTTATTCTTAAATGCTTAATATTTGGTTTTAATCTTGTTGAAAAAACACCCAGTTTAATCTAAAATATGTGATGAAATATAACATTTGATAAAACTAAAAATTTCCACACTGTAAATAATAGTGTGATTTTAGCATCCTAGCTTTGTTTTGTAGTATATTTACAAAAAATATGAAGGATTATCAAATTACTCCAAAATGAAAAAAGTGGCTTGGAAAATGCACAGATGGACAAATATGAAAAAGTATTGGACGTGAAAAGTTTGAACGTAACCACAGATAAAACATTTTAATTGAATGTCGATTCCAAACTTCCTTCAAGTGATGGTGAAGCATGTGCTGCTCAGCAGAATAAAACAAGATGTCTACTGTATTTACTTTAGAAATGGGCCTCTCTTCAGCCATCAGATAGGAGCTTTTTCATATAGAAAGTGTCTTAGAGCATCGAGAAAGCAAAACAATGCTCTACAGACCTTGGGAGATGTTGCAGTAACGGCCCTGAAGAAATCACATGCTTGTGGAAAGACAAATGCGTCTATTCTTAATTGATATATATTCTGATAAACCTCTTGCTTCTGGCACGCTATTTAGATAAAGCAGCGTTCTTTAGTTAGTTCCACAATGGTGGTAGTGTTTGGCTTTCCTCATTAAAGAAGAACTTAAGAGAAGCACTAGAAGAAAACATAAAAACATAAAAAGATGACTTGGGCATCAACTGTGACTGCGAACGAAATGCCATTAGTCGAGAGAGGAAATGCACTGGACTTCACGTACAGCCATCTGTCAGAATTGTCATGGCCGTGGGGGGACTTTTGTTTTATGGGATAAAGACAGGAAGGAGACAAAGGGGTTGCAGACAAGTTCACATCGCACAAATGAAATGGAGAAAAGGTTGATCTTGAGGAACGGGGAATTGAGGGCAGTGGGTGCAATCACTTTCCGAAACCCTGGAGTTTGTGCAGCTGTCAGGAAGAGAAGTGAAGGAGAGACGGCGGAGGACAACAGCACGGAAATGGATGGAATAAGAGGGCAGATTAAAAGTTGAACGTCAAATGTAAAAAAGAGAGCGACAGTCCTGCCTGAAATCCCCAGCCGCTGGAATTTATATCCACAGACTTAGCAGGCAGAACATGCCGGCGTTCCCGAAATCTGTTATCGGATAGCTTTTCATTCTCGCCATATGCTTGATTTGTGTTGGTTTGATTTGCGCTCTAAAATCAGAGAAACAGCCAATTTACTCGCCGTCACACACGCGCCTTGCCGGTGAATAGCGAGCTAGGTGCAAATAAAATTAACATTTCCCTAGACGACTTCAAATAATACATTCGCCGTCTTTGGGACTGTTCCTCAAAAGGATGGAATAAAAGAAGACTTTCGATTAAGTAAAGCCCTTCGCATTCCTCCCCAGACTCTTCATCACTTTCGTTTAAATATTTATATGAGGGGAATCGGTTGTTCCTCTTTTGACATGATTACACCGGAATGATAAATGAAGAGAAACACAAAGCTAGAGAAGTGGGCACTTAGACGCACAGTGTGTACATTCTCCCCGCTCATGCTGAGCTCAAGCTCCTGTAGAGTCGACTGCACCATGCCGAGCTTTCACAATAGTGCTGAGACCACTCCGGCTCAACAGTTTTATTCATAATGGTGGTCTACTGCTGGTTATTTATTGCCGTATGCTAATCAGACTCAGTTCAATTGTTTGCAGTTTGTGGACCCCTTAAATCTTAGAGGGCAACTTTCTGGTAAGTGGGAAAACTTTAAATGCAATTTTCCAATTCTGGTTGAGTCCGGTAGGTTTTAGTACAGAATAACAGAATAAGTTGAAACAAATGAATTACGTATTTTGCGACAAATTTTTATACGGTTGCGAAGAATTATGATATGGTCCCTAGTGGCCATATTGACAATCACCTCTCTTTTTTTCTTTCTAGATAGATTGCATTGGCCTGAAAAACTATAGCTCTTACGTTTCTGATGTTGCTTGACAATTATTTTTTTTAATACATTTACAAGTATAGTAGTCTTGTAATCTTGTTGTAGAAGTAAATTGATTACATTTCTCATTTTGGAAAAACATTTTGTCCTTAGGCTAAGTAAATATTATGTATATTTAATATTACATTTAAATAATGTATAAAGAATATCAATATTTCTAAGTGAAAAATTGGGATATAAGTATGTTTTGCTAGTGATATACATGTATGTTTAAAAATAATTCAAAATTTAATTCAAAATTACATAATTGGCCATTTAAATCTATTCTCCCACAATGAAGCAATAATAAATGGCGGTAGACAGCACTGAAGTTTCAGAGATGCTCAGACTAGGGCCCGGGGCCAGAGTTGGCCCCTTGATGACCTCTGATTTAAGATAAGATAATAAATAGAATAAAATAGATAGCTAAAAAAGATAATGCATATGACAGAACTATTGATAATCTGTATTCAAATTGTATTAGCTACCGGTAAATATCATTAAATTGCTTGTTGAAAATTGTTTCAGTATTTCTATGTGTTTTCACCCATTTACACTCCCCCATCCTTTTTAAAAATACCTTTTTCATTTCTGGGTCACAGAGACCAGCTCTCCTTTTTATACGTTATATCATATTTAAAAATAAAACGGAGTTTTAAAGTGTGCGATGTTTGACTCTCTTCTGGAATGATGTTAAGAACCCTATAGAGAACACTGAATTTATAGAACTGCTTCGTCTCCTTCACGTTCACAGCCGCCTGCACTCTTCAGATGATGGTCTGAGGGGCTTAGAAACATAGTTTCCTTTCTCTAGATGAGGACATGATAACACCTAATGGCAGACCGAGACCACAGAGGAATGTCATAAAATGTTTACAACAGCCGAGGGAATCTCAGGAAATGAGATTTCACATTAAAGCCACTTTCCTTTGAATATGACAAACTGCGTTTGTCTCAACTTCATATGAACTTGATAAGAAATCTACTTCTGGTGACTGTTTTCGTGCAATCGTTTGTCTTTGAGTGCAATGGACAGATTCTGACTAATGGGCATAAAAAAAGATGGAGCTTTCGATTCTACACGAGGAACGTCTTCTTACACAGTTATCAGGTTGTGCAGACAGACAGCAATGGAGGGGGAGTCTTTTTAATATAACCTGTCTGCCATTAAAGGAGCTGTTTGCACCGGATCAAATTTGCCACAGTCTGCTCGTGACAATCCATCCTGGAGGCATCGTCATCACTCACTCTTCGTGTGTGTCGAAGACGAGTCGCAAGACAAGAGCGAGATGCTGAAAGGACGATTTGTGGGAAATTAACTGGGGCTGAAGGCAAATAAAGCCGCATGCAGATGGTCTATGCGTCTGGATGTAAAATAAACAGATGGAAATATTTAATCGATGCGAGACTGTTGATGTTGAGGCCTAAAAGTTACATTAATGACATACACAGATAGGCGGAGTAGCAGGTGGTGCAGTTGACTTACAGCTAGAAAAACCCACTCAAGACTCAAGACCCGGTTGGGTTGTCAACATAGGTGTGAGTGAGAATGTGTGTGCAGGTCTGTGATTGGTTGGACACTACTTCAGGGTAGTTGAGATTGGCTAAAGCACTCGAGGGGCAGCTGTGGTCCTTGGGCAAGACACTGACCCGCACATGATCCCCGGGCTTAAGCTGCCAACTGCTCTGGATTTTTGTGTGTTCACTATACCGTGTGTATGTCTCTTCACCAGATGATTCAAATATGGTCCCTAGTGACCATATGGACAAACTCACGCACTTTTACTTTCTGTGACCCGGAAATGGAAAAGGTAAAAATATTGATGAGTTGGTGAGCATAAAGATCAGTGAATTCAGACTACATCATTTTAAAAAAATCCACCACAAAAATAAATATATAAAAAATGACTTGTTTTAACCACGTAAGACCTCAACTCAACTTTCAACACTCATTAAACACACTGCAAGACTTGCAACCTGCATCTTCTTTGCGGAAAGAAGACATTTGTGATTAATGTTCAAAAATGTTTAAAACCCTGCAGCAGAAGTAGCGTCTGTGGAATAATAAACCAGTGGAATTTGCGAAATTTTAGTAAAGCTACAAATCTACCTTACATTTTGGATGTAGTAAAATGGAGTAAAATACAAACTTGTGTTACAAAAGACACTTTGTCCCATTTTGGCAGGCTTTATGCAACTAGCCCTACAATTTTAAGAACCATACATTTATTTGTATCGGTGCTTTGCAGACTTCAAACTCTCTATTGTGTCTGTTTGTTGTTTACCTGTGTAAAGTCTGTTGAGAAACTTGACAAAAGGCTTGAAAATTTCAGCCTTGATGTTTCATAGCTGATAAGGTAAAAAAAAACAACTTCAAAATTGGGTTTGCATATTTGCTTTACATTACTGCTGGTTTACATGCCGACATCAGATTTAATAACATTTCAAAAATGGCATGAATTTGTGTGGGCAGTTTTTAGAACTGGACAGCAAGTCACTGACCGACAGACACAAACCCACTCACTTAAATCAAACCTTGACAAAAATAATATCTAACAAATATAGTTTATACAACTACAGAGACCGATTCAGCCCTTGTTGAAGGAAAACATTTGTGCTGTGACAAAATGTCATTTCAAACTAAAAGAAACTCAATTTATGAACTCATTCAGGTACAGAGAATACACTTTTCCACATGTTTTAGCCATTTCGCACGTTAAACGTAACTACATGATTTTCCTTTGTGCCAATATAATAAATACAGTCTTCCGTTTTGCACTGTTACTGGCCTCCAACCATGCCAACATAACTCAAAAAGGCCTGTCTGTCCAACAAAGCAACAAAAAAACCATTTAATGGTGAAAATGGCCGTGCTATAGCTACCTTTGTACGCCTACAGCCGTGTAGGTTGGCATTCAGTACCATCTATATTCCTGAGTCACTTCTGTATGGTTTGCTGAAAGCACAAAATCCACTTACGGAATCATGTGGACTATGCCAGATGTCTTATTATTTAGTTATCTTTTCCCATTACTGACCACTGACCACTGCACACACACATGCACACACACATGCGCAGAGATCCACGTCCTTCAGGAAACCAGTCACTAACAAAACCAACCTATGAAGGTATTTTTTTTCGATAAGTTAGCTATTCTTTAGAACAAAAACGCCAGGAAAATATCCTTCTGCTTGTAACTGCGACCTAAATGCCAGAAAAGTTCATGTCTGAGACTCTCTGACAAAGATAAATGCGACTAGAGATGCAAATTCTGCAGCAATATTTTGGCTTTCAGGATCAATTCAAGTCAAGCACCGGCTCAACTTCTAGAGGTCAAAAATAAAGTAACAGTCAGTTGGAAAAAATATCTTTTGGAGTTAAATAAAGGCGAGAGAGTCCAAGGGACAGAATGAAAAAGAAGAAGCCATACTGAGAATGACTGTGATGGAGTACTGAACGAAAAGGAGGAAGGAATGATTGAGAGTGAAAGCCGGAGAGAAACCGAGGAGGGAAGGAAAAGGAACGTACTGTAGAAAAGGAAAACAAATCCAATTCCCGGTTGGTTTGCTGGTGTCAAACGTGCTTAGTTTGGTTTCATGGCCGTCCTGCTATTACTTCTTTTTTCGTTCTTCTGTCGGTCTCTAAGTGAACTCCGAGGGAATCCTCCTTTCTTAGAAGTTGCATTTCAACCAAATTCACTGCTACACTTGATGTAAATGTTTTTTTTTTTTTTTCTAGGGAATGCAGTATGGCATATTAATCAAGCTGCACTGACAGCGAGTAATGAAAAGCGCTTTGGGGTCGTGTTTAGAGCAACTCAAACTCTTTTATATTCATTATTTCTTTTCTCATTTCCATTTCAGTCTTTACATTTTTTTATTTACAGTTAACTTGCTACCAGTTTTCATCACGAGCATTACAAAATTCAATCAAACTCTAATGCGTTCATTTCTACGTTAAATTGAATCATTGAGGAACATAATTGTAATGGAAGAGTGGGGTTGTGATTCATACGCAGCGCTGAGTTATATTATATAAAGGGGAAAGCAAAAATTCAGTCGAAACACAAGCAGAAATCAAAGGCAGGTGGCAAAAACATCAAATACGTAAAAAAGGCAAAAGAAAATTTAAATAAACAAAAAAATACCAAAAAGTTTTATTTATTATTATTTATTTTGCTGTCAATATTAATGGTCATAACACTATTTTAATAATGCAACAAAGCAATATTAATATTAAAAAAAAATTGGTTTTAATTTATCACATAAAACCAAAGTTTTAACATTGTGAAAGGTGTTTCAACAATTGAAACATTTTTCAGACAATTGGAGAAAACCGATTAAAAAGATCGAGATTAAAAACAAATGTTTGATGTGAATACAAATATAATCCTCAAATAATTATGCCAGATTCCAGGTGCTTTACATTAATGACATTTCTTTCAAACTTTGATGTATATAACATGCTGGTGCAGAAGAATTGGAGGTTTGAAAAAGTGTGAGTGTGAATTTGTGTGTCTGTGTTTCCTACATATGGGATTGACTGGGAGTGGCACCAGCTCCCTGTGACCCAGAAATAGAAAAGAGGTTCAGAAACTGGACTGGATGGACATAATATTAAGATGCTGACAAATAACAATGTTAAAGCAATCAAAAATACAACTTGAGCACCACAATCCAAACCATACAACATACAGCACATCTGTTAAAAGAGTTTGGAAAAATAAACGGAAAAATCGGAGCACAAGCTTGGAGAGAAAGACACACAAAGTAATAAGGTTTTTCTTCTCTTCATACACTCTGCGTTCTGGATGTTCTCCAGCCCCATCCTTGAATGAAAAATCTCTGTATTTATGCTTTTATTTCAGCGTAGAAATTAAATTAGCTTGCATTCAGTCTCCCACGCTGCAACTACAAATACCCCATACAACAAATACCCAGAGAACAAACAAGAACCCGGAACATAATGTGTATGTGCAGCATTTAAGTCAACGTGGCACTCCAAATGCTAGGTTTTTATATTAAAGTGGGGACCTTGGTCTGAGATCCAACTTTAAAGTTACATTTTTTATGGATGAGGTTACCATGTATGAAAGATCCCACTATGATATAAATGCAAGTCTGTGTGTGTCAATCATTTACAAACTAATCATTAAATTAACCTAACAAAAGATTCCATCTAAATATAGTTTTACATGCGATATGTGCATTTGAGAATATTTCTTCATTCTCACCAACTTGTATAAATTTGATTGCACAAGTTTCCTTCTTCGCTTGACATTTCCCGACTGTCTGAGTCTGAAGACATGCGATGTAGGATCCAGGTAACTGAAGGGCATTTGAGACACAGGCGAGATGTCAAGAGAATAGGGAAAAGGCCAGAAACGGGACTGAGCAGATTTTAGAGCACATTGTTCTCAGACAAATACCGTGTTTATGTGAATTTAAACACCCCACAGATTTTTGAGGCAGGGAAAAAAAATTATTATATATCTTTATGAAAATTATGAAATAATATTTCTCTCAAATTTCTTCTTTTAACAAACCAAATTGTGACATGATTCACGTTTATGTTGTTTTACTTTAATAATAGTTTTTAAAAAATGTTTTGCATGCTAGTCAGAGCAGTGGCAGCCATTTTCAACCAAGGTCTTTATCAGACGCTTCGCGATGATCATCACTTTGAAGAATTGTTTTGCTCTGTGCAGCAGGCCCAGCGTTTTGATTCCGTTTGCTCCCTGGTTTTGGCTCCTTGCCTGTGTTCTTTGCTTTCAACTGTTTTTCCTGCCTCAGGACTTTGTTTCTAGCCGTTAGCCCTGATCTAGTCGTTAGCCTACACCTGCTGTTTGGTTTGTCGTCTCTGTCTGTTCCAATATTAATCATTGTAATTAGCTTAATTTTATTTCATTCACTTTATTTATCCACTGTCAATTGTCGCTGCGTGGCTAATGTTTCTGTACATCTGTTATTGAGCAAATAAAAGCTTTTTGAAATATGCGCATATAAGCACCCCCAAATTTTAAACGTCCAAAAATGGAAGAAAAAAAATTGGGGTGCTTATATTTGCATAAAAATTCACACAACATGCACATGGTCATCATTCTTAAAAGTAGTCCAGTTCATTTAGTCTCAGTGTTAAGCAAGAGCGTGTGAGAACCAAGCATCACTCATTAAAATCCTGCTTCTGAGAGCATTTTCCCTCACACCGTTCTTGTTCCTTGTTAAGTTGTGAGCGTCGGTGTGTGCATCCATTAGAAACTCACTCTGCTCTGTGTTTTAAAGTGCAGCCTTGTTTTGTGACAATGCTTCTCCACTCAAACAGCTGATTGTGTGTGTGAGCAGCGCATCTTGTGCCTTCCTTCTGGTGCGAATAAAAACGCGGTCAAGCATTCGGCCCAGCGAGGATGGATAGGGCAATTTAAAAACTAGAACAATTGTATTGCATTCATCATGATGGAGAAATGGTTCGAAAGGCCGGGATAAATTCCGAAGTCGGCAACCATGAAAGCGCTGAATGTCCATGGTGAAGCAACTCCAGAGGAACTTCAAAAGAACCATCACTGACTTCTCCTCTGGCAGAACTCCAGTCAGCAAGATCAAGCCAACCTTGATCAATAATTTCATTACAGCTTTACCTGCTTTGTAAAGTCAGTGTTGAATGCCAAAGAATTTAAGCAACTCAAGGAGTCAAACTGCTTCCCCCGGTCTTGAGTCACCATGGCGTCTGTGCTAAAAGATGAACGTAATCTTCTCCAGTCTTCAAAAGGAAAAATGACAAGAGCAGCTGAGAAGCCAGTACACTGTTATCCTCAAAGTGAACAAATCGGGCCTTTTTGATCCTTCAAAAGGAAGTCTGACTCGCACTTATCAACTTCTGCTTCAGGAACATGAGTGGAAACACAATTTTAGCAGCTTGTTGCAAAGAGAACTTGTGCAATAAGCAACATCTAGTATTTGGGGGAACCTGAAGTGAGCAAATACAAAGCTCTATCTTGGCTCCATCCCTTTCCAATAGAAGAAAAGGAAAATCTATCACACACACAAACACACTTCTTCTACAACTTTTCAAAACTACGATAACAAGAGCATCGACACTCAAGGTGCTTATCAGAAAGCTTCGTAAAGCGACTTACAAGACCCTAGCATGGCTTCTCTGAAATCAGTGTGTTGTGTGTCATTTCTCTACAGTACTAATGACTGCTTATTGTTTTTGTATGTATCCATATATGAATTTGTGTGTGTGTGTTTGTGTGTGTGTGTGTGTTAATACTAAAGTGGTGCAATTTGGTCACTTGTGGGGACATTTGTCTGGGCAACAAATGTCCCCACAATGTCCCCAACTTCAGTTGTAAAGAGTGTGTGTGATTTTAATTGCTTAAAAAACTTTCACAGTCTTACCTTAAATATAGTGTCAGTCTCCTGTTGTGCATTATCACGAGAGATCCAGTGTGCCGTCACTCTCTGGCCCTTGTCTTCCACTGAAAGCGAAAAGTGAGATGAATTGTCAGGTTTCCATGGATATCCAAAAAAAAATCCACTACTGACAGCCATTTTGGATTTTCAATTAAAAAAAAATAAATAAATAAAAGTATGGACGAGTGAATCTTGCAAGGAAAGCTCTGTGTTAAGTTATTCTACTGGCAGTTGAAAGGACCAGCAGGTCAGACTATTAATTTCCCTCAATCACTCATGATTAAGAAAAATAATTATCTCCATAAATCACTGTGGAAGTTCCTGCTTTCATTCATTTGATTGAAACCTCATGAGAGAATCAGACTTAGACAGTAGCATTCAGAGCTTCTACAAATGGCTTTTCAGAACAAAACAGACTGAGTCTTTTTTCTTTGACTGAGTGAGAATTAGAAGAGAGGAAATATTGGGTTTCCTTTAAGAAAGTCCATATTCTTTTCAGATAAAAACAAACATCTCACTTCGTCATACGCATTTGTCGTAAAACCCATGCTGTGAAAAAACCTATAAGCGATGCTTCTTATTTAGAAGATGTGGATGCAAGACTGGAGCGTGTTAGCATTTTCCACACAATATCATCCCTTTTTCAATTTTCTTTTCTATCAGCAAATTATAATAGCCTCATCTCATCTCATGCTAAAATGTCTCACTCATCCGGATTCTGAGCGATCCAAATTGCTGCGCCTTGTCAATCATAATGTGATGCCCTGGACTCGTCTATTCAGCTTGTTTAAAGCCATACAATAAACACCATCAAAAGCCAAGTTCAAGTTCTGGGACTTAAAATAATCAGGCTGTCCGCCTGCGAGACATAAACCCAGAGAATCCATCAACACAGACCATGGACCTCTAGTGCAAACCACTTTCCAAAACTAATAGGTTTAGAGAGGGCATTAGCTGTGAGCCAGCCTCAGACATTGTTCCCCAAGAATGATCTAAGAAGGCCAGAGCCAGCTTGAGGGCAGAGCTCTTCAAAACAGAGAGAAATTGACCTTCCTCCGCTTGACGATTATCTGTCTTTCAAGTCATTTAACTGCCATGGGGTCCCAAAAGCCGTCCTTTTGTTCTTCCTCTCCCAAAGGCTTTGCATGGCAACAGAAAACAAGCAAATTGTGTTTTTCCTATTTTAATTTCAAGGCTTCAACTCAACATTTATACAGTTTTAGGTTTGGTATACATGTTAGAAAAAAACTCAGTTTACAAAATTGTAGTGTGAGTAGTTTTACGTAAATAAATTGTCTTTAGCAAGGTGGGTTTACATTGCGGGGCTTTAGTTAACATTAGTGTTAGGACCCTACTTTGATATTTATGCAAGTATTAGGGCTTCACTGTTAATCGTTAAAAGATCGCAATCTCGAATCCACCCCTCGCGATCTTAATCCACCATTTATATAATATATTTATATGGGATCAAATTAGTGCCACAAACTCATCAGCTCAGGTCGAGCGTGTCTAGCAGAGTGCGCACGTATCTTCACGCTTAGTTGCAAATCTCATCTGCTTGAGTACAAAGTCGTTTGGAACTTTTTTGACTCTTTGCTCTGATTGGTCATCCATCGCAAAGCAGATTCCCGCCGTCGCCGTCCCTGGCCACCACTACAGGTCCTATACATTAAATCGGTTGAAAGACTTTGCAGGTATAAAAAGAGTTATAAAAGGTTTATAAGATATTTTTTTGACATAATTACTTTAACATTACACTATTTTCCCTTACATTTATTCACATTTTAAGCAAAGAGTAATATGTGTTATTCTATTGCTGTTTGACACTGATGTTCAGCGTTAAATCTTTAAAATATGAAAAATTCCAGAAACCCAAAAGAATCGTGATCTTTATTCTAAACAAAAAAAAATGATTCTCATTTTATCCAGAATCGTACAGCTCTAGAAAATGTGTGTTGTGGCATTTAGGTCAAAGTGGGCCCCCGAATGCTAGATTTTTATAGTAAACTGGGGCCTATGGTCACTTGTGGGGACCTTTGTCCAAGTCCTACGTCTTTAAAAGTCTAGAATGGATAATTGTATGTATAATTAATGTATAATTGCTTGTTAAGATTAAAATAAAAGGAGTGGGGGGTGTTTCAATGGCTAGGTTTAAGGTGAGGGGATATTATTTGGATATCTTCTTTAATGTGTGTGTGTGTGTGTGTGTGTGTGTGTGTGTGTGTGTGTGTGTGTGTCATGACTGTGGTTTGGGTTCCATTTTTAGTTCTACTTTGGTTTAAAAAAAACAGTAAATGTTCGCACAGGAAGCCTGTGAAAATATCATGGTTCCGGATTTTCACGCCTCATTAGCAGGATGAACAATATTAAGCTCAGCCCTGAGAATGGGCAGAATTGAGAATAACGGACTCATTTGACGTTATGTCCGGTCACTTCTGTGAAATATTGTTCCGGATTATAGTAAATCAGCCAACACTCCTTTTATAGATCACCAATCCACGCATCCAAACGTTTAGAACAGGGAGATCACGACAGAGACGGCACACAAGATCCAGAGAGAAGTATTGATGTTAGGATTACACATCGATCATAGAGGGAGAGAGTGGAATACAAATAGAGAGAAAACAGATGATTATGATTTCCTGTCACTACTTAGGAAGAGAAAATGGTTGTGACGTATGAATAAGGTATTTAAAAGAAGCCACCAATCAATACACATATTTCAATGGCTGGGTCATTGGATTTATCTGTGCAATCTTTATCTAGAACAATTTAATGAATTGCATTGCTACACAATGCAACCTAAAATTACATTTGTTAAACTTGGAAATAATTTTAAAATGACATTTGGAAGCTCTGATTGAGACCATGAATATTAAATACACACTTAAAGAAATGTTTGTGTAAATGACGGTAATAAACTGTGAAATTGTTACAGTATAGCCTTGTTTAATGCTGATCAGAATATCGCTGTAATGCTTACACTTTATTACTCATATTAAACTTAAAAGTACTTAACTTCATTTCATACTGTGATAGTATATTTTACTATTAAAATATGAAATTTAAACTACAAACTTGACAAAATACCATAGACCCTGAATTGATAAATACCGTATAATTTAATGTAAAATCTGGTGTATATCTGGTGAAATTTCCCCGCTGTGGGACTAATAAAGGATTTTTCAATTCAATTCAATTCAATATTACAGAATTTTACAGGACTTTCTGTGTGTAATTACAGAATTACAGAAATTTAAATACGAAACAGTCAAAAAAACAAATGTTTATTTTATACACATAATTTTTAACACGGTTTTACAGTGTAAAATGGACAAAAATATGTGGTAAAATAAACAATGTTATAGTTGTATAAAAGCTTTTTTATAAAAAAAATATAAAATATAAAAATGTTCACATAAATGCACACAGTGTAAACATTTTGTTTTTTTTTTTGTATTTTTTTTGTAATTGCAACTTTGCATTTTTACAATAAAATTCAGCAAACCTCAGCTGCCAGTATTTCTCTATAACTTTCAGGCTTTTTGTAGCAAAGTTCACAAAAGGCTGGATATGAAAACTATTTCAGATTTTGCACAGTACAGTATTATAATAACTATTCTAAAAACAAAAGCACCCATTTCAAACAGCAAAAAAGCCCTCCAGACCAGAGACCAAAACATCAAGACAGAACATGGATTTTCAAATATTTTCTTATAAGCACACTGTCTTAAAGAAGAAGAAAAAGCTGGAACCTGAATGAGCTAGTCTTGTAAAAGACAAGACGTTTTCTTGTAGAGGTTTGGAGCCGGATGCATCTTCAGTGCCCTTGGACATTTGGATCCAAGAGGGGTTTGAAACCCTGATGATCCATGTACCAACAAAACAAAGCAAAAAGGTTTAAAATAAGACACATCTGTGACGTTCAGTGTGTGCTACAAGATGCACCGCGGCGCAGTTTAGAGGCTGGGATTGTGTGTATGAGAGATAAGCTGGCATGAGATTGAATGTTGCTTCTGTGTGGGGGATCTCTTCTCTGAATTGCGCCGGCTGAATGTGAGAGCGGAGACAGAAAGGACCGTTTGAATAGAGCGGTTTCTATCACTGTTTCCAGGGTGCCGTTTTAAACCGTATGTAATCACAAAGCGCCGCGAGGAGCTGGCGTCTTCGCTGGCATCTCTGAAGCTCCTCCTTTACCTTCTGACTCGCCGCTCAGCCACGTTCTCTCGGATTTTTTGCCTCTCGGATTTTTGCATCTCAGTTCTCAAACACGCAGGCGCGCTCATTATCCATCAATATTTCACTAAATATGTCAATACAGAACACAGCCACTCATGAAGCTTTTGTACCAACACCAAGAAAACCCTTCCTCTTTTGGTGTAAAGTGTATTTACAGGATTCTGCAATCTGGAAGAGCAGCACGGCGTACAGTCGATTCACTACCTTGCAGCACAAACATAGCACTGTGATAAAATTCCACACCGCACAGCTTGCTTTTACAAGAAAAAGCAACCATTATCTTCTCAGCAGGCCAATTTCTTAAAATTGTTATCTTGATGAAACCGAAAAGGAAAAAAAACTGTAGTCTACGGGCTAATGGAACATTCCGGGAACAAGATGTATTTTAGACGTACTGATGAAACCTACAGTCATCAATCTTTCTTCTCATCACATAAACATACGAAGTAAAAATGAGTAATGGGGATGTTACTAACCCAAGCAGCTGCGGCAAACACAGAGCGCTGTGGGGAGAGCAGCGAAAACCTGCCATATTCACGCCACGTTGAAGAGAGTTTGTACATGTTTTGTCTTCTATAGTGAGTTCAGTGTTTTTTTTCCACATTTTTCCGCAATTTGCAAGATACAATATATGTGAGCGGCAAACTCTGTATGTGCATTCTTATTTTCTATCACCTCTTCTCACTTCTTTACTCCAATTATGCATTTTATTCCAAATAAGCAATCAAAGTTAGGTTTACGTATAATGGAATTTGTTTCTGTACATTACAATTTGCTTCAAATAAGCGGCTTTCCCGATTAACTAGCGGACAAGTTAACCAGAAAACCATATCTTAAACGGACTTTACGGCCCACACAGAACACTATGGCAAATTGAAAACACGTGCGTGTGCAATAATGCCCACTGTATTTGAAAAAGGTGAAAATCAGATCATCAATCCGCGAGCTGCTGACATCACATGCGTGGTCAAACAAAACGTGAAAGAACTGAACAGAAAGAAGAAAAACAGAACAACAGAAAGTCAACTGGTAAATCTATTTTACACCAGCTGTAGGAAAATCTGCAACGTATCCTTCATGTAAAAAGGGTTTCATGCCTTTTGTATTAGATATAGAAGGACAATCTCCTTTAGTGATGGAAAGCAAAAGAGAAAGAATGAAATTTCAATTATCAAGGAAAAAGTTTAAAGGACACGTTTCCATGTGTTTCTGAGAAATGTAATTGGTTTAAATCTGCTTATTCCTTTCTTATGTAATTTTTTGTTTAGATTCTAATAAGATTCCAACATAAAGTCGCATTACACCTTATCAACTAGCTAGCAGCAAAACCATTTCCTATAGCACATGTGCCTGTTATTTTTTCTGTTAATCCACTAAAGTTTTCCATCTATAAACGATATAAAAGGCAGAATGACATTGGTTCACCTTTTATAATCTACAAATAGAAATAAAACAAGCCCTATGGCAATATTGTAAGTACATTTTATCATCAGTTTCTCAGCTCGCTAGGATATTTGCTCAAACTAATAGTTCTGGCCAGTCACAGATAATATCACTGGCCTTTTTATAAATGCATTGAGCGTCTGTCACGCTATATGGAGACTGAGTCTCAGCAAAGGTCCCAAAGTCCCCTGTCAAATCTCAAAGAGGTGTAGCGACGTCTCCAAATACGCAGAACATGGAGAATTTGTGTCGTGGCTGTTGGAACAGGACCGAACTGATTTCCTGAGACCAAGAGCCTGTTTGATTTTCTTTAGGCACACAGAGAAACTGAGCGTGTAATGAAATTATTCTGACAAAGAACAAGCTCAAACGTACGCCTTCCGCTGCTCTCTTTCGCTCAGAGAGGATCATGGGAAATTGGTTTATGAACTTGTGTTTCTTAGCACATCATGATCTACTGTGTATGCTGGGAAATATGTTGGCATAGGCTTTTTGTGACTGATGCAAATTACCTAGACACTAAGGAAATAAAGGTGATGTTTTAATTTTAAATCTGTAATTTTACATTCTTAATGCTTAAAAACAGTTTATGTTTATTTAAATCAGATAAATGGTAGAATATCTAGGACCATTTCAGCTGTTTAGTCTTAAATCAATGCTGTTTAATTTCATACAAATTAGATTCGAAAAATGACGAAATTTTGAATTGAAGTAATAAGTTGCAATACTGCATTCATTTATGTTTTTTTTAGTTTATAATGTGGAAAAATTGCATAATATATGTACAGCCCCCGGCTATCTGGTACACAATAATGAAACCAAGTCAAATTTTTTAATTTAAGACATAATTTTAAAAAACGTTTCAAATCCACAATATGCCGTTAAAATAAAATATAAAATTAAATATATCTCTGAATTTCTCAACGAAGAATGTATAAAACAGGAGTCCAATGTTATAAGAACTGATACAAAAAAGAACCGGCTCGTCAGAGTGATTCGTTTGGGAATCGGATCATCGGCAAAGCATATTTATAACAAAAGCTCGGTCATATTTTGGTTCCTTATAAACCTTAAAAATGTGGTCAACCACAATTTTAGCTAAATTAAGACTCGTGCGTTCAAAACTAACTGACGTGAGAATCACACTACATGTCCATTTGTTATTAAGACATTTTGAGCGGCTCATTGGAATCATTCCTTCTGGAATCGAACTATGAGGTCGAAATGGATTTACGCGAGTTAAAGCTTTTCTATTGTTGCGGTCAAGTAGACCAGTTGCCACAACAGTGGGTTTAGACTATTGTGATTATAATTGGTTGTGTTAAACAAAAATGTTTTGGCAGATTTTGTAAAATAAAGCGGAAACCCAGATGAATATCTAAAAGCGATACTAGAAGTTCAGTGTCTGGTCCCGAATCATCGCTCATTCTTGATCGATTAACTGAGGCACAGATGTATCAGAAAGGCGCATTTAGCAATCAAAGTGGCATTAAGGATTCAGCACAAGTCGTCATGCTGTAAACATTATATTTAAGTGTGTGTTTAACACACCGTAAACAGCCAAGCACGTCTTTCGCGAACTCGCCACACGCGCAACATCCATATATGGACGGGACGTTAGTTTCTTAAATAAAACCAACGAACACATTCACGTCAGCCGTAATAAACCCTTTAAAGTGCCTTAAATGCGTTTCGCTAAAAAGAAACAACTTGCCGAGCGCAACTGGTTGACAAAAAGAACTTTCGGTCGCTCCCTCTTTAGAAAGAAAGCGGTTCCTCACCTTCTCTGCGTGGATTTCCGCCGACGATTTCCAGTAAGTGGTTGAAGAGGAACACAGACAGCACCGCGAGCACATTTCTTGCCGACAAAATGTGTGTGTTTTTCTGCCTGTGTTTGGTATACATCCCTGTGGCGGTGGTCGCTGCTGCTGCTGCTGCTGCTGCTGCCCTCGACTCGCCCAGCGCGCGCCAGCCTGAGAGGAAACGACAAATGGATGCGATGGAGTCAGCTAAGCTCTGCCCTCTCGATCAGCCATCGTCTGCTGCCTCAAACTGCTCGAGTGACGGTCAGTGTGAGCAGACTGGAAGTCCAGAAGCCCACGGACACTCGAGAGCGAGAGAGCGCGCGCGCGCGAGAGTGATGTGCGAGTCTTTTATCACTGTTTTCAGCGGTTCCCCTGCTGAGGAAAGCTGCTTTAAAGTGTCCTCGGTCATAGTTGGTTTCCAGTGATGCTGGCTGCCTTTGAAGGGGTTTGCTGCCCAACTGGGCAACAATTGACTCAGACTGGGAGGCCGCCAGTTTTAACTAGCCAAGTCCAGCTCTGCTAGAGGCGATGCCGCCCAGATCAGCTGCCACACTCGCTGGAGTTTCAGCTTATCACATTAAAGGCAAAACTATGTTAAAAGGAAGTGCAAAGGGTTGGAAAGTATATTCGTAAAGGCTACGCAAGTAATTTGTTTTTATTTGTTGTGTTTATTTAGCAATGTGAAGACTTTTATTTTCGTTTGTGATTGCCCCCATCACAATTTCCCTAATTTGTTAGACAGATAAAGGTTTTATTTCTTTTAATCTAGTCAATAGCGCTTTATAAAAATCTAAATTATAACGGTTCCAATCTGGAATATTGGTAAATAATCCTATTAAATAATCCCAACCGCTCTAGGTGGGAGTTTCACCCAGAAGCTTTAGTCCAATAAGGCCCTCGTACCTTGGGGTCTCCAGACCAGATTGGTACCGGGCTACTGTGACACCAAGGGGTCTAACACAATACCACTTTTTTGTGGTACATTCAAAAAATCAAATTCACTTCAATTATGTTTTCAAATTTAAATTCCATTTTTGTAGCAGCCACTACAGCAGTCCAGTGGAACTGCCTTAATTGTCACACAACTGGACCACAGATTCTGTGGTTGGACAACAAATGATACAATAACCAAACAGAACAAAACAATACAAACAATGCAGACCAAACAAAAATGATGAAAAATAAACAATGCAATTCCTGAAGAATTTGCACAGCAAAGCCAGTGATCAGCAGTGGCCAACCAATTGCCAACTTGTAGCAATTATTTGTGTTGCTATGGCTACAGAATCACTGCATTTGCTCATGTATTTATAGACAGTTGCAAACGATGGTTGAAATGTAGTGTTAAGAAGAGGGGTAATAAAGCTAAACAACTTATATGAGTAATAAAACAAAACAAGTTGGACGTTTGGTGTTTGATGTTTCTACAAAGGATACTAGATTACCCATCAAGAAAAACAGAATAATAAAAAAAATAAAAAAAATACGGTTCCTAAAAAGTGCACAGGAGAACTGAAAGTTGTTGATCATTGACAAATCATCAGCAGTTGCCAACCAATCTGCAGAATTGAAGTGTTGTTTATGTTGCTATGGTAACAGCTGCTATTCATTTTCTCAAGTCCAAATAGACAGTCATTCATAAATAAAGTGAAAAAGATGGCTAAAAATAAAAATACAGATATGAGAAACTTACCAATTATAAATGATTACAAATGGAAATCATTTGTTTGTGGAAAAAAGCGCCACAGCCCTTTATCAAATTATGCAAAAACAAACAAAAAAAGAGATTTCGAGAATCTTTCAGGATTTCTACAATTCTAAGAAAAAGGTGAATTACCCTTTTCACCTTTTCAAAAAAATAAAATTTTGTTGAATCAATGTTTACACATTTTTTGTGCATTGTGCAAGCCACAGTACACACACTACACACCAGTGCTGTCATTTACAGTATCTACAAACACTGTACGGGTCAGAAATTTATTGAGTGGTTATGGAGTGTCGAGTGGAGCTCTAGTGATTGTGTTCATTAAGGAGAAAATAACCTCGATATGTTAATCAGGTGGCATCATCTCAGCAATCTGAATAAATGTCATGGTTCATTTGGTTCACATATGACATATTTTTTCATTTTTTATTATTACTAATTAAATTGTAGTTTAGCAGAAATGTATAGCTTATTCAAATGAATATATTCAAAGACCTATAACAATTTTCAGTAACATGTACTATAGTTGTATTTAAAACTCTTCTATTTTTGTAATAGAATCAGTACATTTTACTTTTATATATATATATAAAAAGGTTTGTGCAGATTGTTTCTCAAAAGTACAACACTTAATTTCCATAAAAGGTTGTTTTCCCCCGACTTTGTTTTTTTCTGTACTTTGGCAGAAAAACTCTGTTGTGAAACAATTTGTTTTTACACTGGAAAAAAACTCATAAAATGTACCTAATACAACACCCAAATGTTTGCAGGCCCTTTAAAGGTCTTAAAAATGTCTTAAATGGTCTCACAATTGACTTACATACAAAACAATGCATTCCATCCCCCTCACAATAACCCCAATCATTAAATTACCCCCTTCCCCCTTTACTTTACCCCTAACTAACCAAAACTCGTAAACTCAGCCCTAAAATCTCATTTCACCCATCAGGCCTTTATAGTTCTGCGGCCGCGACAAAAAAAGTGCGCTTTGAGAAAAAGCGCCTTACAAATGCTCAGAACTTGAACTTGAACTTAAACAAATGGGTTAAATAACTGACCATAGGTCCCAACTAGTATAAAAACCTATAATTTGGGGCCACTGCCTTCTCTCACACACTCACACACACACGCGCGCACACACACACACACACACACACACACACACACACACACACACACACACACAAGGGCCTCCAAAAGGGGCAATTTTGTCTCTCAGTGGTGTAATGGGTTGTGCAAAGCCACATTATTTAGTGTTTTAACGGTGAGAGTTGAAGCTTTGGCCAGCTGTCTGCTGCTATACTTTTGGCTTCACTTTGCTATTTGCTGTCACGTAAGCTTCCAGACTGTAAAGAAAACAGATTGTTGAACTGAATCGTGCTCTTCTACTCAAAATTATAATGTTTTGTTTGACAAACATGTGTGAAGCCTCTTTATATTTAAGGATAGAGGTCACAACATCTCCTGTGTTTTCCTCTCTGTACATTTTTTGAACATATGGTTCTTGTTTTTTGTTTGAAAATTGTTTTCTGCATTATTCTGCATTTCTTGGTTCATTCAAATGCATTTTTGTTTTTTGCTATGAATCTGTGCCTCTGTTTCCAGCAACCCCGTGATAAAAGGTAAAAACAATCAAATTAAATGTCAAGTGTTGGATGTTAAAGGTCAAGGATGTCTTTGTTTTTGCCAGGCTCTGCTCATAAACAACCAAATGGACTAAACTCACAGGAAAGTCGACTGTAATCAGAAATAATCGCAAAATAAAAGACTAGAGTTTGTCTCGTGATGCCAATGAACTGGGCAGAAAAAGCATTTCCCCAATGAACCTATATGAATATTTCATGCACATTGTTGAATGATTTATTTTTGACCCTAAGATGTGGTTTTCATAAACTCTTTTAGAAATGACCCGTTTAATGGAAGAGCTGCAAAACCCTCTACAAATAGAGGTTAATCTTCATTAACAACTGTGGTGATCAAACTGTATATTTTTCAAACTGTAAATTGATCAAACTGTAAGTGTATAATTTTATTTCTCGGAACGTTTCACCTCAAATTGTCCATTCCATTTTATTATTTTGTATCTAATATTAATTCATTGACCGAAAGGCATTTTAATGTTAAGATTAATATTAACATTAAAATCAAAATTAATAAAATTATTCGATATTAAAATTAATATTGAAGACAACATACGTATGTGTAACACCTATGATATGTTGATAAAATGTTCATGATTTTACATAAAAAGCATAAAAACGTATGGTTATTATTGGCATACAGTTCAATCAAATAATAGTGTTCTTTTGCGATAAAATCACACACAGTCAATGGAGTGTCGCCATCGAGCGGCAATAAGTAAGCATCGCACTGAGGTGTAAACCTCTCTCCAGTCCTGCAGGGGGCAATAACGCCGCACCATAACTTGAGAGTGACAGACTTCCGCTGTGCTCTGAACAGCACTTTCTGAACTTAAGAAGGATTTTTTAGGAATGTCAGTCTTCATAAAATTGTCAAAAGTTATTTTTTAAACACATTTATTGTACATGAATGGATAGAAGCTTCTGAGGGAGAGGAGAAAACATGACCGCCAATGAAGACCAGGAGGTGAGAAAGGCACAGCTAAAGCTAACGCACATTCAAACGTGCTGGTTTAATGATGCGCTTTGTTTTTTAATGCTGTTTCTTTTTGTATTTAATACACACAATTGTCCCAAACCTTTTATTTATACTTGTTTTTAAATATTCTTTGTAGATTTGGTTAATTTATGATCTTTCATAACGTAAGGTTTTACAGATGTAAGCATTATTCAAGATTCTGCAAATCTGATCCCCATTAATAAACGTAATGTCGGTGTCATTTAGTGAAAGTGAATGGTGCCTTTGCTTTCAGATGGAGCTGGAGGCTTTGCAGTCCATTTATGAAGGAGACGACTGCTTTAAAGAACTGACTCCTGTTTCCTTCCAGTACAGGGTAACACAGGCTTCTGTCGTTTGTTTTTATGGCTTAGTTAACATTTTTCATCTTAAGAATACTAGTGATTCATTGCATGCTCAGGCATTGGTAATTTCGACATTGCAGTGACCTGTTTTCGTCGTAGTAAAATGAGACGCACTATACATAACATGAAAATATAATTCAGACCTTATTTGTCAGACCCCTCTTGTAAGTTACCCAAGTATGGTGACAATACATTGTTTATTTCTATAAACTAGTATATTCTTGAAGCTTTTTAAAAAACTTGGGTTTGTGCTGTAATGAACAAAGAACAGTTTGTGTAGTGAACTTTGCACATACTTGGAACAGAAGAACACTACACACACAGAAGAACACTACGCATAGAGTTGAACACTCCACACAGATTATTCTTATTACAAAGACATTCTTTAGTCCAGTAAATTGGATTTTCTTCAAAAATTAAAGAATATAATTAGGCTTCTGTAATATGTTTTGTTTCAAGATTTAGGATTAGATCCAATTAAGCGGCTGTCCCGATTAACCAGTGGCCCACAATTGACTTGAATCGACTGTACAAGATATTCAATTATTTTTTTGTACTGTCTTACTCATTAAAAAAAACTGAAGTCTAATATAAAATATATAGTATCTGTGATTTTATAAATAATGCCTGTAATGGTAATGTACACTAACACTACTGTATACAGTATACAGTATGTACTTTTTTAATATCTTATGACATACTGTAAATGCTAATGATGATTATTGGATGTTTTTGTTGTTGTTGTTGGAAACATGTCACACAAAAACTGATGTTGTTTTTCAGGTTGGAAATCTGGATGATTCTAAATCATTTCTCATTGAAGTGTCATGGCCAGAAACCTACCCAGAAACATCTCCACAAATATCACTCGATACCTTCTTCAACAACAGAATGTACGTGGCAATTTTATGTTTGAAAATGTTTTTTAGGCAGTTGCCCCCCCCCCATATTTCTATTCTTCTACACATTTTATATTTTATATAATTTTTATACATTTTAATATAAATTTCAATAATAAACACATTTCAGATCTTTTGAGACAAAGCAGCACATTCTCTCGAAGCTGAATGAGCAGGTGGAGGTAAACCTGGGGACGGCCATGATGTACACGCTCTTTGAATGGGCCAAAGAGAACATGGAAACACTCATGGAAAACCATCAGCCGGTGGCATCTGCCGTGGTATTTATATGTGATGAAATGACCTCCGTGTTTTTTTTTAGAAGGATCACGTCATAATACATTTCTAATGTTTTTCTTTACTCAGACTTTGATATCCAACAGCGATTCCATGAATAATTCTATCTCTACTAGTAAGAAAAAAGAAAAAAAAGAGCAACTAACCAAAGCACAGAAGAGGAAACTGATCGGAAGGACAGGTCAGAATCTTGCATAACATTTAGTGTGTGTGTGTGTGTGTGTGTGTGTGTGTGTTTCTTCTCTGTCTCCAGTTCATCCCACAGTCCAAAAATATGCCTTCAGGTGAACTAAAGTGAATACTTTCCACATAGGTCTGTGAGTTTGATTGTGTGTGGCTGTGTGTCCTGCTTTGTGATCAGTTGGTGTGAAAATGTGATTCAGAAAACTGATGGAAGATATTGCATTGGTGTCAATGTATTTGTAATCACTTTGTTTTGTGCAGATAACAAGGGAGAACTGCCAAGAGGCTGGAACTGGGTCGATGTTATTAAAGTACGTTTGATTTGTTCTGCAAACCAGGAGCATTTGATCAATTTCTCACCTCTGATAATATTGTCTTGTTTTGTGTTTGTTTGTTTACATGGGGATGATTTTACCAAATTGTGTCTTCTCTTTATCATCAAGCATGTAAGCATTTACCTTTTCCAAAATGTAGCTTGTTGTTCCAATGCTTTTGTAAACTGAAGTAGATGGTTGTTGAGTAAGCTACCAAGAACAAATTAAATGTAAGTCTTAAACTTTTTCTTCTTTTAACAAGCTGAGCAAAACCGGAGGAAAAGATGACGATTAAAAGATGCCCGGACAAGGAAGATCAACATGAAATATTCATGGACAGACATTGAAACATGTCAGTGTGAACTTATTATTGAGGACTGTGATGAATTCTCTCTGCCTGAGTCATGGCTGAATTCCCGGAAGTTGTGTCCGTGGCTGGAAAGGAGCCGTCCATGTTCTCAGCAAGCTTCTCCAGAGCCGTGGCTGATACATCACGTTACCCTTGAAACTCAGCAGCCGGAGATGGTGTGAACGAGAACATTTCAAGGACAAGCTAAAGTTGAAACGCTGATCACATTTTGGAAGTAGTTAATAAAGAAAACATCAGTGTGATGTTTAATCATGTTTTTTTTTTTTAAACGGTCTTTTTAAAATCTAAACCAGAATAAACTGATGGTTTCCAATCATTACAAAAATTGTGGAGATTTGAGAAATATCCAAGTAAATGGTACATTTGGATTGCTGTTGTTGCTTTGAATCATTTCCACCGTCCTTTATGATGCAGTAAAATTAATGAGTGTTAAAATGGCCACTAGGGAGAATCTAAATTAAAGTTTCTCACACACGCACCCAGAGCAAAGTAAGCACACACACAAACTCCACAACAACACTTCTTTTGATGATTCCCATGTTAAAAAAATAAATAAACAATGATAAATTAATGACATAATTAAAGTATTATGTTAATGCATGAGCAGATTTTCTCCTGGTTTGTCTATAAATGTCAAATTTCCGAATATAGATTATACTTCCAGAAATCGGTATAAAATATGGTTTTACAGTAATGCAATATGCTGATTGTAATTTCACAAAATGTTTTTCCAGAACAAGCTGTCTAATTCCTGTAATATGTTAATAGAATATGGGACACACAAACAACAGTATATATTAGTGAGTGTATAAACAGTATATTGAGTGTATTGTATGTCTGAGTGTTGTGTATAAAATGTATTTCTTAACGGACTGTGAATAGCTTTTTGTTTTGCTTGTTTATCTCATATCTGTGAGCAATGTTTTTAATTTTACTAAAATATTGACAAACTATAGTACGTTTACAGACAAACGCACTTTTCAATAGTACAGTTTATTATTAGTCTCGACAGCAAGAGTAAGTTACGACACCGTATTAAGCAGCCATGAATCACTTTCTCCATAAAACAACGGAATCAAAAGAGCATCAGAGGAAACAAACTTATCGCAGTTTCGACCGTTAGTCACGAGTCGAATTCTGCCAAACATCACCGACAAAAAACCGAAAACCATCCCGATGTGTTCAAGCCAACAGACCCAGTGCTAGACCGACCCGATCGCTGCTTTTGAATACATTTAAGAATATAAAATACACTACAGCTATATTGACAGGGGTTTCAGTGAAATATAATTGCCTCATGTTTACATGTAGTCTTCCTCGTGGGTTTAACTTGTGGGTACAGTAGCGCCCCCATCAGGTCCGGATACTTCGCGGCAACTTTCCAACGTTCATAATGCGTTTCTGCACCGTTTTCGCGTTCACACTCGCAGTCGCCCTCGGCAAAGTTTCTCCTTGAGTCGTTGTTTCGCGCGTGTGGAGTTGTGGTGGACTGTTGTGGCGCTGCTGCGGGGGGTTATAACTTTAAGAGTGGGACGTTCCTCAACAGACGGCGATAAGAACGAGGAAACAGCCGCGCCAGGACACGGGGGACCTGCTGGAACATCACGAGCGCGGACGCGACATCATCTCGAGGCAGATCGGCGGGCACAAGGTGACCCGATGGCAGATTCCGCACCGGGGAGTAACGCCGAGGACCGTAAGTACGCAGCCCGTCTCAGGGCCGAGCTAAACGGCCACCGGCACCGCCGACACGCGAGTGTTTGGGTCTCTTGTGTTGACGCGAGGCGCGGCTCCGGTTCGGTTCATGCGCGCGTGTGTGACTGTGTGATTTCTAGTTATAAACCCAGTGACTGGTTTGTCGGACGATATGGAAGACAAATTGGTTCGATTAAGAAATAGCGTGTGTCTCATTGCAACGTCGTTGCAATATTCTCGCCGCCTGGTTGAGTTCCAGGTTTGTTTTCTCCATTGTCCAAATGAAGCATTACGGCAATTAATGTGTTAAGATTGTAATATTTATCTTATAATCTACCAGTATAAAAAAACACAACAAACAAGCAAATGAAATGCACTGTGCATTGTAAGAAGGACTGGAATAACATTGGAAACATGTATTTTTTTTTTACAATTCTAAATAGCATTTTAATATACGTATTTTTTGAAGTAGCAATTTGCGTTTTCTCTACAGTACACTGTAAAGTACATATTTGTTATGAATATCATTGAATTGAATTGTATCTCAAATGATGTTAAAGCTAAGACTCAGTAGTGTTTTGGGATTAATCTTATTTCAGTACTTTAAACATTTAAACATTTTCACGATTCACAAAAGCTAAGTTATACAGACTTGAAATTTGGTCCAATGATGGTCTAAATATCCAAGACAGGTTGAAAAAAGTTGATCTTCTTTGACTAAAAATAAAATGTACTTTTCCTCATCGAATGGCTGTTTGGAGACACATGCAAGACATTTTGTAACCATAGCAACAAGCCACAAACAAAACACTGTCCAACAGTGACTGGTGATTGGTTGATCACTGCATTTCCAGTAATTGGCAGATTATAGCTCTTCCAGGCTATGTCTCCGGAAATTATCATCTTTGATTTTATTATGAGACAATTTTAGTAAAACTATACAAAAATCATTAGTGCCATCCTGAGGCAAATTGGGGACAAATTCTGAATATCAAAACGTTCATTATCCAAAAGACAGACTGTAGATTGGTGACTTGAACACTGATATTGGCGCGTGTAGCTACATTTATTTCTTTAGTCATGATTGTTGTTTTTGTTCATTTTTCATGTACAAAAAGAGATTTCCTGTATCCTGTTTTGAAACGCTGGTCACAAGTTTTTAACCCAATGTTGTCCAGAATTTTTGTGTTCTTCAGCAAAGTTATTTTAAAATATGGCTAAATACATTACATGAATGAAATTAAGCTTTTCTAAACTCAGTGCTCCATTCTGCCTTCTTTACATTGATTAATAGAGGGTTCCATGTTGTTTCACTCAGAGCTCGGCGCACTAATTTGAGAGATAATAAACACTTTTTGCGTACTTTTAGCTAAACAGAAATTTGATGCGCAAGTGTCTTCCCTTACTGTAAGTACAGTACATTTCTAAACAGACACTTAAACACTACAAGTTAATAAATGTCAAAGTTGGAACAATGGTATATGGTTTAACAATAGATGGGTGGATAAATGCACAGCATGAGCGCATCAGTCAGCATATTAAACTATACATTCTAAAACTATAAATGTAAACACAAACAACAGTGTTTTAATCTTATATTACATAATAAATATGTTCAACATGGCATGTTTGTTTATATATGAAGTATATATTGTCTCACAACATAATATTTAACTACTGTATGCTGTATTATGTATTTATTTGTGCATATAATTATAATTTGTAGTGAGACCTTTTATTTGTAATCAGAATTCTAAGTTGTATAAGAAACATACGTTTTATTGAAGGAATGAGCTAATTAATGCACAGCCTTAATAGCCAAAATTTATCTTTTTAACAGTTACGCCATTTGTGAACATTTAGACATATGTTTAACATTGATATACATGAGCATGCTGACTTTGCAAGGTGGATCCTAAATCATCAAAGCCTTAAAGTTTATTTAATTGTAACTTTTTTACAATTAGTTTGGACTTTCTGAGAATGAATTCTTGAATGTGCAACAAATGATTGGACGCAGTGATTTCGTGTTTTTTGAAACGTACAGGCTGCACTTTGTAACCTATACAAAGAAAACGTATCTGGTTTCTCACCACACCTAGAACTGAAAGGTGGCTCCAGTCAGCAGCCATTGTCTTAGCCATGAGCCTCCCTCCTTACTGCCTTACACGTAGACAACAGATTCAAATATTTACACGCAAGTCTAAACATCACTCCATATTAGTTGACTGGAAAGGCCCCTTGTAAATAAAATGCATCATTATTGTCATTGTTATTGTTATTGTTATTATTATTATCATCATTATTATGATCATCATCATCATCCACCCATCATCATTATCATCGTTATTATTATTTATTGTTATTTTATTATATATATATGGTCTTGATGTGGGTTTTTTTTTCATCTCACCATGATTCCATAAATTCATTTTTGAAAAGTCCATTGTTTATCCATGTGTGCTTTACATCAGGCTGCTGGTTTGTGTATCATCCTAGATGTGCGGAAATAAGTAATTCAGTCACCAATAAATTTGTCACTCACTTCCTCTGACATCCTGAGTTTGACCTTAACACATTTAAGGCGTAGTGTTATCAGACAAAAAGAAAACCAGATAACAATTAAAGACGAGATCACTAAAAGCGACACTAGAGAAAAACTACACATTTTAAACTGCAATCTACACATTCATAAAAGCACTGACACATTTGCATTTCACGTCAGCAATATCCTTCAGAAAATTCCTGTCATTCTAAACAACGCATAGAGAATCTGGTAGAACGGCTTGATCAATGTGCTTCACGCGTCATCTTCCACCCAAACCACGCGTAACTAGAGTCACAATCTCTCCATTGTGATGATGACTGTCTGCATACATGTTCAGCGTCTGTCTGGCTGCTGTTCACTAACTCAAAAATGTAAAACAGCGCAAGATTACGCAACACATGCATTTTTTTATAATATTATACGTTTTGCCCCACTAGTGCTTGATTGTCTTGAAAGAAAACTACCCTAAATCATTGTATGTAACTTACTTTTTTGACTTTCATTTTGTGGATTTTAAATTAAATAATTTTTGAATTTAGTAAAACCCTTTAATATGTATTCTTGATTTGCTAACAATATTTCTGAATTAACATAAAGTTACAGTCCAGGAAGCCAAAACAATAACATAGTGTTTGTGTGAAAAGGAAGTGATGCCGGTGTTCTTTATAAAACCTTATTCGTTTTCTATTTAAAGTAAACAATGCAAAGTATTATAAAGTAAACTAATACAAATAAAATAAAATGTAACACCAGATATTCATAGACCACCGGAGATTTACACAACCTTTATTGCAGATTTTGATGTGAGAGGTAATTTCTGTTTTACAAATGTCCTTGTGATTTCTTGTGCTTTTTTGTGGATTTAAGTTCTGTGAACGATGTAATTTTAGCTTTCAGTTTCACTCGGTCTTCTCTCACAGAAGCTGCTGCAGGGCTTGCTGGCAATGTTGCCGAGGGGCCTTTTTTAAGGGCATACAAAATGAAATAGAGATATTTTAAATGGGTCTAGTCGCTGAAATGTGAGAAAATAAATGGAAAGGCATTTATTGGTGGACTTATTACCTGATGCTGTTTTTTGTGTATGTGACGTCTGAACGTTTGGTTACACTGATACTCGGCACAGAATGAAGTAGGTCTGGTCTGTGATGTGGGAACTTGACTCGGGTTTTGATTTCATGATAAAGAATGTTTGCTCTCAAACGTTTGTGCTCACCAATGCCATGGCCATTTTCAGTCATTTTGCAAATTTGGAAGTTCAAATTTGCCTGTTGGGTATACGGAAATAAAAAAAACACATCTGACAGAAGCTTATACATATACAGTAGTGGTACCCCAGCTTACAAAATTAATTCGTACCAGCGGCCGTTTCATTTTCATTTTACAGGTAATTTGTCTAGTCCCTGCCAAGACTTCAGAAAATTTTTTTTTATAAATGATAAAATATTGGTAAGAATTGTAATAAAAACATGTTGTATAACAGTTAAACTTACTAAAACTAACAGTTAAACAGATTTTCTGTTACCTTTCGGGTTGATTGGCTAACGTTGTGAGGAGTGAGAGAGGAGACGATCAGCACACAAGTTATTGTACTGCAAAGAGCAATCTCTTGTTTATTACCAATTTAACCTGTTGTTTTCTGATCACATGCTGTTTAATGTCTGAACAAGCAGACACGCATAAATACATTTTATTTAAAAATAATAAACCTAAAAGAACATCGAAGTATGTTGCATATGCATGGATTCCTCTTAGCCAATGGGATTGCCAGTAGCTTGCTTGAGACAGCCAATGGCAGAGCAGATCGTACACGGCATTTTCCCGCCAGTTTTGTGTGCTTGAAAAAACAAAAGAAAACCGTGTCATTCAAGACTGAACTTTGTTGTGTGTCTTATCTTGTGTGAAGATTAAACTGTTTTTTTTTTTATTCGCCTGGACTCCTCTCCATTCATTTTAGCGGTAAGAAAAAGCCTCACTCCTTTCGTATTGCGGGGTAATTTCGTTATTTTGTTACTTGGGATTTTCGTTATCTACACTGTAAAAAATCCAACTCGCGTTTTGTTAGCTAAACAGCATATTTCAAGTTCATCTAACTTTGTCCACAACTGAAAGTTAAAACAAAATTGAACCCATCTGGTGGTAATTTTCATAAACTTTCAGATTTCAATTTATAACTCAAAATTCCAAAAGTTGACTCAACTAAAAAAAATAGAAGGAATCAGTTACTGGGACTTTTTTAGTTGTGGTGACAATTTTTTTTTACAGTGTAGGACATTTGTAAGTCGGGGTACCACTGTATTACGTATATGTACATATGTGTATATTAATTTTTTGAAAGAAACTTTGACGTGTCACAAACATAATAAATCTTTACAACTGAAAAGGAAGTAGCTACCGGTACTTTAACAAGTATTACTGTTGCTATTGAAGTATTTATTTTTATTTTTATTTTTTTTATTTAATCAATCTGTGGCTCAGACGTTTTAATATAAAACTTTATCCCAAAGTGACTCTACATCTTTCTTCTGCACTGACATGCTGTTTTTCACCAAGCCGGATGTTTCAGGCAGAAAGCGTGCGTGGGATGATGATTATAGAGTGCGTGAACAGTTTAAACGCGCAGGCGAAGCGTCTGCTGACACGCGTGACAATGACACGTGGCCTGTAATTTACTCTCTCACACACTGCGGAGGCTGCACAATGTCTGTGACTCCAGTGTGAAGCCTGATCCGATCACTCGCCGCGTATCCGTTTACCCGGTGAAGGATGGATGGAGAGAGAGAGAGAGAGAGAGAGAGAGAGAGAGAGATGATTCTGCCATCCCCTGAGTCATTCTCTGCAGGCGACCGTCCTCTGCCGTCCTCCGAGGTCGTTCTTCCTCTCCCCTCTAAAACGCCTCTAGTTCCCTTGCTTTCTCATTTTCCTCTTTTCACATTCATCACATTCTCATTTTATTAGATTTAGTAGACTTGTGTTTACTGGTTTTTTTCATACTCTATTAATACACCTTGTTAATATTAGTCATTTATACTACAGATCCTCATACTCATTAGGCCTGCAACAATGATCCGACACATCAATGATGAGAATGATGATGATGATGATGATGATGATGATGACAATTATTTCAATTGTCAAATGTATTTTTAAATGATCTAAAAATTGTTTCATTTGTGTGTCTGTGTTGATGGATGGATTTATTTCTTCTCTCGTGTCGTCTTATTTCTGTATTTTCTGTCTTTTTTTTCTCTGTCATTCTCTTTTTTACACTCTCTCTCTCACACACACACTCTCTCTCTCTCTCTCTCTCTCTCTCTCTCTCTCTCTCTCTCTCTCTCTCTC
>MU204179.1:3863721-3884391 GCA_017309775.1 Paedocypris sp. Pulau Singkep
TCTCTCTCTCTCTCTCTCTCTCTCTCTCTCTCTCTCTCTCTCTCTCTCTCTCTCTCTCTCTCTCCCTCCCTCTCTCTTTCTCTTTTTCTCGTGAATTGTGATATTGTGATCATAAGCATCCTCGAACTGGAGATGCACATGTTCCGACTCCACCATAGCTAGAGAAGAAACAGTTTAAAATGATGCAGAAATGTGACGTGTTTGTGTGTGTGTGTGTTGTTTTTCTCAGCCAACAGTAGTCAACCATACTTGGCCTTCATCTTGGTGCCCGTCTTCTTCCTGCTGGGTCTTCTGGGTGTCCTCATCTGCCACATCCTGAAAAAGAGAGGCTATCGCTGCACTACTGACTCAGAGGAGGATGAGGACCTGGACAAGGAGGAAAATGAGGAGGAGGGAGATCCAGAAAAAGGAGGTGAATATGTCGACATGTAAAGATGTCTCACCCGGATTGTTTTGGATTTGGTAACTGAACGTCAAACCTCCCAAATGACAAAAAACTTGATTTATTTATTATTTACTTTATAATTTATTTTAATACGTATTTGAGAGCTGATGATTTTCTTGAATTATTTAGCATTTAAATTTTTATTTTATTTTATTATAATAAACATTTGATGGCTGCTGTTTTTCTTTAAATATTCCAAAATATTTTGTGACTTGTGGTCCCTGTTTTACTTTAGCAAATTATGAATATTAATATTTTACAAATACACTTATTTTAAATAGAGCAACCAAAACATTATTCACTGAATGCGGCATTTGTTATTCGTAAAAGAAAAAATAACTATTTTTGTTTTTAAAAAATTAACTTTTGATTAATAATATTTTGCAATATATTTGCAAAATATTTTGTGTTGTGGAATCAGTCAAGGAATCATGAAGTAGAAAAGTAAAAAAAAAATCATATTTCAGAGTTAAAATGATATGGAACGTATGATGTGGATCAAACGTATATTTCTTTTCTTTAATTTTTTTTCTTCACGTTTTTGTTTAAATCTTTTTTTTTTTTGCTTCACATTTTTTTTTCGTTCGTTTCATTTTTTTTTTTTTTTCATTTAGACTTCTGGCACAAGCGTCACGTGGGGGGCGGTCCTTACTATGATTTTGTTTTTTCATCTACGACTACTATTCTTCTTTTTTATTTATTTATTATATATATATATATATATATATATATATATATATATATATATATATTAATTTTTTTTAAATATAAATGTTGTGCTTAATTTAGCATAAAGGCAGGATTAACAAGTAAATATCTATGGAATACCATCACGTTCAGCAATTCAAAATTAAATTAAAATTAACAAAATCAAAATTAACTCAGAAATTCCACAAAGGGATACGCACGTTCAGAGTTCTTTTTTTTTTTAAGGATTTATTCTTGGAACATGCTATCAACGTTCATGATTCTAATTTTAAAGTTTACAGCTGTAGACACACAACTGAAAACGATGCAACTTTAGCAGGAATGCATTTTTCTATAACTATAAAGCTAGCAATATCTGAGTTCTAGGAAAGTCGAAGCTGTTTGGACTTGTTAAACCTGACACACCCGTCTGATTCTGTCCACGGCCTCCTCTTGTTTTCTCTCAGCCTCCCAGCATGTTGTTGGGTCTCATTGTGTACTCAAAAACCAGTTCAACTAATGCAGAAGAAGAAATGATTCGCGCTGCTGTGATCGATCCAGGGTTTGATGAGAAGTGTGGGCCATGAAGGTTGAGGAACATGTTGGATTCATTGAGAATTGATCTCATTGGTGCATCTAAATAGCAAAGTTCGCATTGGTTTGAACATATTAGCACAAGGACGTCAAGTTTTTTGACAGCAGACCCGATGTTCTGCTGGTAAATCCAGAATCTCACCGTTCGTTTACAATCATTTTTGTGCTTTGCAGCTTTAATTTGCAGACTCTGTTTTGGGCTAAACCGGGGATAATGTTTGAAGTTTGAACTGTGTATTTTTTACATTTACACCAGTAATCCCTGTATATTAGTGGTAAGAAAAAAACGTGCTTAACATTCTCGCTACAGCATTTGGCCTATAGTACTATTTTATAGAAATCATTTTATTAATAGAGATGATATTTTCTCGAGGATGCCCTTCATAAAAGGATGCATTCGTAAGTGGAGTATTAACACAGAAAAATGAAATGAAATGAAAAGGTTCAATGTGCTGTACTTTGATTGGATGAACAAGCTTGGCCAATCAGATTCGACCTTTAACAAAGTTTATGGCTGCTAGTTATAATGAGCACAAGGTTGTTGACATTGAAAGCATCATTCATAATTCTTTGAACATTTTTTTTTTTTTAATATGTTGAAATTTTGTGGCACATGGTAAATTTGAAATTACATAGTTTATATTGAGTTTTAAACGTGTACATTCGCAGGTAATTCAGCAATAGCATGCACAGGCCAAACATCGGCCCACGATCCTTCACCCTCAGACCTAATGTTCTTCAGACCACTGGTGGAATCCAACATTCCAGCGATTGTTGGAGATCTTGCAATTACTTTTCTCAAGCTTTTAGAACCCAGTGTTTGTTCTGATTGGGACTTCAGGTCCCAGAACTGTGATTTGTGGATCACGTTGCAGTAATTGTGGTCTTAAGGTTTGTTGATTCCTGCTGTGGGTGTCACTTCACCCTTTGTTTCTTTGTAAACGGATTAAAGTATCGTGTGGTTTGTTAAAAGCTGGAACAGTTGCAGGTTCTGTGCAGGACTGGAGGATATTTACGCTTTTCTTTTCAAACCTTCTAATTTCCTGTTCTGACGCTCCAGCGGCGAGTGAATGTGTTTAGCGGGGGTCCGAGGCTTCAGGTGCGGGGGTTTCTGAGGCTTTGAAGCAGTGACACGCGTGACGCAGAAGTTTCCATGAAACTAATCCTTCTCTATTTGGCTTTTCATCATAGAACCTTGCATTTAAAGGCCTGAGGTTGTTCTTGGAGCTTTTAGGATATTGTTTTGCTTATTTTTAAAAGGATATTATCTCTCCTTTTTCTCGCTCTTTCTCTCTCTCTGCCTCTCCTTCACTCTCTGCTCCCTTTTTCCTGTTCTCTTTTTTTCTCTCATTTTTTTGCTCTCTTACTCTTTTGTTCTTTCTCTTTCACTTTTGCTTGTTCGCTCTTGCTTGCTTTTTCTTTCACTCTTTTGTTCTCTTTTACTTTCACGTGTTCTCTCTTGCTTGCTTTCTCTTTCACTCTTCCGTCCTCTCTCCCTCTTGTTATCTATTTTGCTCTTACTTGTACTCTCTTTCGCTGCTTTTTTGCTCTCTCTTTCCTGTTCTTTCTATATTTATTTCTTCTCAATTTCTCTCTCACTCTCTCAGATCTCAATGAGACCTTCAGCGAGGGCAACACAGATACGGTGGGACACATCGTTCGCTGCATCATGAAAAATGAAGGTAATGAATGAGTGTTTGTTTCACCGTGATCAATGTTGAATTTGTGGCACACACACACACACACACACACACACACACACACACACACACACACACACACACACAGTGGTAGGGATTTGTGTCCAAGAGGTTGCAGGTTCCTTGGGCAAAACTTGAACTGGGCTCCACAGCTTCAGGCTGCCCACTGCTCCGGGTTTGTGTGTGTTCACTTCCCTGTGTGTGTGTGTAACTGACAAACTCACACACTTTAAAACCTAGAATATTGTAATGATAAACAATCAAACAACGTAAAATGGATAGATACTTTATTGTTCTCAGTGAGACTTTTATTCAAACTTCATCCTTTGGTTAATTGAGTCACATCTCATTACAGCTTAACTGAGACAGTGTAAAAAAAAAAGCCCAGATTTTCAATGGCGTTGTTATTATTATACTGTTTATATATATTTTTGCATTTAAGAATTTCAGTTGATCTAATTTTTATTAATGTGGATTTTATTAATGTTTTACATACACACATGTACATTTATTATAAAATATAGTTACTGCCATGTTATAACCTTTAATTTAAAACTTTACAAATATATTTTAAGACACTGAAATCAGAACAAATATGGATTTAACTTTGCTCGGTAAGTCATATTTCATTTTCCCTGTTTCCCCAATATTTGTTTTTCATAAAGATGTGTCAAGATGTTTTATTTTTTACAATATTGTTTTTGATTAATGGCTAATTTTGTTAGTTCTAGTTCTGTTTTTTTTTTAATTAAAAGTGAATGGAATACAAATTATGTATTGTCTTCAAATACATGTCTCTATTAAAAAGAAATCTGCTTTGACCAATCACAACCTTTTTAACACATGCTTTTTGTAGGACTTTCTTGCATGGAATTGAACTTATTTTTTTTTCTCAGCCAACACAGATGCGCTGCAAGCCATGGTTCCGGAAAATATCGACTCAGATGGGTAAGATTATTATTTTTTATTTTATTAAGGTTATCATTTTTAAGGAAATCTCTAGACGAAAGAAAGAAAGTTAAGGTAGATAATAGATATTTACTCAATTTGAAGAGTACCTCGCTGTACCACAAGATGGCGGTGACACACCTCAAACGTGTTAAATCCAGTAAGACTGAATTGTTTTGAAAGTATGTGAAGTATTTGTAAAAATCCGAAGCCAGAAGAAAAACAGTCAACGTAAAGGAGTAAAAACTTTTGAAAGAATATAAAATAATCAGAACTTCGTTTGAATATTTTTTTTCTTTGGCCTTTGTCATAAAATATAAAACAGTCTTCTTTCATTGATCTTCTTTCATTTGATCGATACATTTAATCTCTATCTAGCTTGTCTCTCTATTTATCTATCTATCTGTCTGTCTGTCTGTCTGTCTGTCTGTAGCTATCAAAAATCTAGAAATTATCAAAACAAATAGTTTTTCTTAGTAATAAAGTGGACTTCTAGTGGAACAATGCCCATGTTTAGGCTTTTCAGAATGAGAGAAGAAAGACAGAATAGGCCTGATCCTGTTCTCCGTACTGCTGAAATGTCGTGACGTGTGTTGCGTGTTTTTTCCGGTAAGTTTGAGCGTTGATGTGTGTAACCGCATTGAGGTCACACTGCATGAAGGTGCTGTACATGGATGAGAGCGAGAGCATCTGAGGACAGCAGAGGGAAGGTGAAGGAAAGGTTTAGGAATCATCAAGCCTGAAGGAAGGAAAAGAGCTGAGCTACGAGAAAACCAGTGCAGAGATTTCAGCCGCCTCCATCAGACTCGATGGAGGGTCAGACTCAGTTCATCCAGGAGGATGAGAGTTTCACCTCACTTCTTCCTCATCATCCCAGCATCGAGGGCCCATTTATTCTTTCATCCATCCATCCATAAGAGGGTCATATTGCTCCTGCCTACTAACCCACATTGATGGTCCATTTGTCTGTCCAAAAGTTCAAGATCGTCTTTTATAAAAAGTGCTTTTCACAGACTGTCAAGCATCACTCTACTCTTGCCACATCATCTCGTTTGAGGATATGTCCCTTATTAAGTTCATCCATCCATTCGTTCTTTTGTCTCTCTATTAGCGCATCACACTACTCCGTCCTTATCACTGCAATATTGAGTCTATCCATCCACTTCATATTAAGTTCCTTTCAGTGTTAACCCATGTTCAGGTAATACTCGACATTCATTCATCATTCGTACATCGTATAGTTCCAAACATTCTTTCCATCAATGTACGTCTCCCATATTTAGTCAGTTTTTCCATCCATCCGTCACACTTGATTCATATCACGCCATCCATCCATTTATCTATCTATTCAGTACACTTCTTCCATATCATTCCTTCCATCCATCCATCACACAGATTCCATATCACCACATCCATCCATACATCCATCTGTCACACTCTTACCATATCATCCCTTCCTTACATCTATCTGTTATACATTTTGCAAATCACGCCATCCATCCATTACTCAGTAATACCCTGTCCATACATCTATCTGTCACACTTCTACAAATGACCATCCATCCTTCCGTTACACTTCTTCCATATCCATCGTTTACACTTGTTCCATGTCATCCTACCTTTACGGCTGTTCATCCATCCATCCATAGTCACAATCCTATCACTTCACTTCACTCTATCTGTTTGTTGCACTTCTTCCACATCCCCTCATCTGTCCGTCTGTCCATCCGTCCATTACCCCCCCCACATCAATCCTTTATCTCTCTGTCACTCTTCTTCCATATCACCCCATCTTTCCATTCATCTGTTTGTGTCACTCCTTTAACTTCACTCATCCATCCGTTACACTTCTTTCTTCCATATCAACTGATCAATCTGTCCTTTCGTTTGTGTCATTCCTTCAGCATCACTCCATCCACCCATTACAGTTCTTCAACGTTCATCCATTCATATTCATTACGCTTGTCCCGTCACACTCCTCATCCGTCCATCTGTCACACTTCTTTATATCCTCCCATCAAACCATTCATCAGTCACATTTCTATCACCCCCAACAAACCCACATCCATTTGTGTGACTTTTTCAATATCACCTCATCCACCTGTCCTTCTATCTGTCTTTTCATTTGTCACACCTTCCACCTCATCCATCCGTCTCTCCATCCATCACACTTTTTCCAAATCACCCCATCTATCGTTCTCTCATCCATCCACCAGCCTCTTCTCTTCACCCCAGCTAATCTTGCAGGTGGCGTTTCCCTCGCCTGAAGAGAGTCACAGGAGCGCAGTGTAATGAAGAGCGATAAGAGAAGGACGACTGCCTTCCCCTTCTTGTTTAGTAGACAGAGTGGAAGGACGAAATAAATCGAGAAGGAAAAAGGAAACGATTAAAAAGTCCCTCACCGTCGGTTAAAATTCTGCCTACACGGAAGGTCGTGCGCACTGCGTTATGGGAAACGCTAAGGACAATGATTGTTGCTGGTAGCTTGAAGTGACCTTTCTGAGGAGATGCTGTTGTTGTTGTTTACGCACAGAGCCCCAATAACACCCACCACGCCAAACACCCCAAATACGCCCGAGACCCCCGGACTCCCTGGGTTGCCGCCCACTGCCGCCAAACACACCTGCAACCACCTGCACACCATCGGGGGAGCCGCGGGAAGCAAGAACATCTGCCACCGCTGCAACCAGAAGAAATGGCCTCTGATGAGACGCTCGTCCAGCAGGAAGCTGGAGCGACGCAGTCACGCCGGAGAGGTCACCGTGTTGTCCGTCGGCAGGTACGTCACACACACGGATGAGGGTTTCAATCGTGTGGAAATAACTGCTGATGTAGATCTTTGTAGATCTTTTTTTTACCCCTTATTGCTGATACCGTTGGATCATTGATGCCCAACCTGCGGCCCGTGGGCCATATCCGGCCCTTGTAGATGTTACACATGGTCCAGTCTTTTATTTCTATATTCACATGCACATTTATTGATTTTAGTTCCTGTTGTTAGGTATTATTAGAATGGCTTTCAATCTGAGTCGACCTTCAGACGTCCTTGAAGGACAAATCTAAAGACCAATCAGAGTTTAACACTATTTGTCACCAGTGACGTTTTAAAATTTGTGAAGAAATTCAGTCACAGACACATTTTGACTGTTAATTTTGTACGTTTTATAAGTTTGTCCAGATGACTAAATGTTGGGCAGTGGTTGAATTAGACGATGACGTGTTTGAGGTTTTTAAAAGCTGAAGCACGTCTTTCTTAACCACTGATGAAGAAGTGTGATTGAGTTTGTCAATTGAACAAAACTGGTTATAACTGTTGCAATAATCGCATCCTGATCTGAAAATGTCATAATTGCCACTTATAATGATAACAATGATCTCAAAGATTCTCGTGATTGGATAATCTATTGAACTTCTGTTAATTGGGACACGGCCATTTTGCCCCAATAAAGCGGCACAAATTTGCGTTATGATATATGATATGGACATATTAAAGTGGCTGCTACCTTTAACCAGCGGCCCAATTGACTGTATAATTAAATTATAAAATTAAACAATTTAATTAAATATGAAATTATTTGGATTGTTTGAGGGGTGTGTGTGTGTGTGTGTGTGTGTGTGTGTGTGTGTGTGTGTGTGTGTGTGTGTGAGAGAGAACCTTTGAAATCGTATTTCTCAGCTTTGACAGGCGTGAGTTTGTTTTTGTGGTTTCCAAGTGATCGTGTTTGTTTTTTGTGCGTAGCTGATTGGTCAGGATTTTCGGATTATTAATTGACTTCTCACCTGTCAAATTGCCTGATGTTAATTTTCATTGGTAATGGAACCATTTTACTTATTTAGAAAATGAATAAGATATTTTTCATAATAAGGTATTGATTACAACATTATTATTGCGTACACGCGCGCACACACACACACACACACACACACACAATACACATTATACAATTGTGGACAAAGTTATTAGCCCCCCCTATAAAATAGAAGTTTTAATCTATTTACAATCGTTTTAAAAGTATTGAAAAACGTTAAACAAAGCAAAAACAATGTAGATTTTTTTTTTAAAGTCCTAGAAAGATATATTTACGTTTTAAATGGATTTAAAACCATTATGTACTATTTTACAGGTACTCTAATAATGTTGTCCTCAACTGTACAATTATACACACACATCATAGACACACACTTGAGTTTATGCATTTGTGCATATTTGTTCAGCCATTTTTTGAGCCACTTGAACAGGATAACCTATGGCCATCCAATCACAGAGTGGGGACGTGTGTGTGTGTGTGTGTGTGTGTGTGTTTATTTGGTGTGATTTAGAATTTCTTTTTTTTTTTTTCTCTCTCTCTAGATTCCGGGTGACCAAATGTGACCCCAAGCTCGCCCGTGACAGGAAGACACTGCTGATCACTGAGCCCAACGGAGCGCCATCCTCGCCCAGTAAAGCCGAGACCCCTGACAGCGCCACTAGTCTCAGGCTACAGGTAATAATCCCCCGCCCGAGGAAACACCGCGTTCTGTAGTACAGTGTTCTGTCTTGTCCGCCCTCAGGTAAAAGAAGAAAGGATAGACTGATGTCTGTGAAGATTAAACCAAAGTCACAGCTTCCAACATGAAGAACTTACAGATGGAGCTCAACTGAATCAAATGCACACACACACACACACACACACACACACACACGAACACACACGCTCACGGTGAGTGGGCTTATTTGCCCTAGTTCATTATTACTAGCATGTAAATGGTTAATCAAAGTTGGATCTGGGATGTGAGATCTACGTCACGTCTGCGTAAGCTTGTCCACGAGAGAGTTTTAAATTTATTCTCAAGCCATGGATTTTTTTTTTATTAATGGTTAAAACCTGATCAATACTTTTTTTTTTTTACCTGCCATCCAGTCATTATTTTTCGGAAATAATCCAAACCGGGAGATTATTGAACAACCTTGTGCGCCTTAACTGGAAGTTTGGTTGGATTAGCGAATCAGAACCGATTTCAAAATATAAATTGAAGGTATATCCTCGTCTCCTGCATGTCAAACAGAATTCAAAGTTGCGAGTTAAACACTAATATATAGAAAAACTTTAAAACTGTACGCTTCCTATTTATGCAATTTAAAAAGAAAAAAAAAGAAGCCATGTATGTTACTTAAATAATCTGTCGAACTTAGTGCCAAGCATAGACGACCGGCCAAAAATAAAATACTTGTGTGTTTTAACCAAAATCAACTCATGAAAAAAGCTGATGTTTTTAATGTAATTTGCCTTTTATCGATGATATTTTTTGTTCTTTCGTTCTTGTTGAGCGGATTTCAGAACCAGTCGCGCTCCAGTGACTGTGTGAGGAAGGTGGAGTCGTCGCTTCCAGCCTTACTGTGCAATTGGTAGTTATTTAGTTATTTTCTTGTACCGAAAAGACTCGTTGAGTTGTTAAAAGGACGTGATTTAAAGAGAGCGGCTGAGGAACGGCAGAGGTTTACACTGTGTCTGCGGTGAATGTTATATTTTACTGAATCTTTTGTACTCAAAGTTTATACATTAAAGGATTTAACACATTTAACGCATTTTGTGTGTGGTATTGCCTGTTGCCAAAAATAACTATACATCTACAGTATATCTAGATCTCTCTCTCTCTCTGCTGATTGTGTGTGTGCGCGCAAACGTACAGGCTACACATGCATTTTTAGCCACTGAATTGAAGTCATTGTACAATATATAGTGTGTGTGTGTGTGTGTGTGTGTAATACTTATTGAAATATTACAAATGCAACCTTCCGAAAATTTTTTGGCAGACAAAGTGTTTTCCGGGGGAAAAAAGTAGACAACACAGAAAGCCTAAACTCCACGTTGTACAGTCACAATTTATATTCCAGAGAGTTTGAGTAAAACACTCACAAAGTTCTTTGAAATTGGATACTTTGAGACTTTTACTCAAGTCTTTTTGAAATTGGTGATTTGTAACTTGTAATGTAGACATTTTACAGTAAGGTATCTGTACTTTTACTCAACTATGGTTTTCAGGCCTCTGAATTGATTATAGTTCCTTATAACCTTTCCCAGCAGACATTGAGGTTTCTCGTCTGTAGTAAATGTATATTTGTAGTCTGGGCTGAGTTGAAAGGTCACATTCATGTCTGTTAATACATGACTTCTGCATCACTTGTGACCTTTGAGTTCAGAACCATTCCAAAGACTTTCAGATCCTAAAAAGTCTTATCTCTCACTTCCTGATAACTGCCGATTACGTAGTATTTACACTGGAAACACTCAAGGTTTGACCTTGTGAATGACACCATTCTTTTGTTTTGCACTCACCTCAAGAATTTTTCAAGGAATAACAACCATTAAACAACAGGAATTGGACAAATAATGTCTTCTGAGCGTATAAATCTTTAACTCGCTGTGGAGTATTATTAGTGTGGGAATGTTTTCGGGCATGTGAATTATTAACCACAGAAGTTCACAAAGAATTTCTAGATGGGAATCTGCAGACACAGGTTTGTGAATTACAAGGTTTTGCGTTTGGGATTTTTTCCCTTCACTCACACAGATTTGGAATTTATAGCGACTTCTACTCAAAATTCTACAAAACACAGTCTCAATCGTGCAAATACAGGTGTATTCGCAAACAAACCTGACGTTCATATATTACTGTGGCCATGCTTTAGCTAAATACACTCAGAGGGTTAATCTGCCAACAATGTAGTGATGAAATGTAAACAATTTATAAAGTTTTACTCACTAGTTTTACAATTATGTCCAGTTCTGACTCAAGTTTGTGTGTGTTATAAAAAAATATATACTACTAAATACATTATATATTATAGTATAATATACACAGTGGTACCTCTCTTAACAAAATTGAATTGTGACGACACAGGTTTCGTTATATGGAAATTTCGTTAAATAGACAGCATTTTACATGCAAGAGCCATAGGAAGGAAGTTCAGACAGAATGTTTTTATAAATGATGAAATATTGGTAATAAATGTAATTAAAAAATTTGTGACTAAAAAAGAAGAAAATCTTTCTGGTTGAGCGGCCGTTTTTTCACCCACATTTAATCAGGTTTTTCTTTAGTTTTACTCACCGCTTTCACGCGTAGCCTTCTTCAGTTCCGGTTCACTCTCGAGGCATTAACTTATCAAATATGAATTAAAAATATAGTTCTTTTTCTCTACAAACAGAACTCAACCATGTTATGGAATCGTTTGGTAAAGCAATCGACCTTCATTTCCAAGTGTTTTTTTTTATTTTTGCTATTGATGGCTATTGTCTTGCTCACTGAGTGATTTTGCAGAGTTATGTTTTAGAATTTCTGGTTGTTGTTTTGTTCATGTTTTTTTACATTTGATAAATGATATGAAAAACATTTAAATAGATATTTGTTTTATTATAATGTTAAGTCAAAATGTATCATCATTAACAAAGTATCAATAAATGAAGACTTACGGTATTTCCAATTTGTCATTTCAAATCAGACAAATTCTCGCAAAACTTGGTCAAACTTCTCAAAATCTAAGCTTAAAACCGTTTTAAATGCACACAATAATAATAATAATAATAATAATAAATAAGCAAAATACTAATGCTCTAATATTTTGTCATCTGTAAAACATTATTGCATTTTTGTCAGGCAAAAATCCCACATTCCCCGTCAGGTCAACTGAGTTGAAAAGTGGGAAACGTCACCCACACTTCAGGACCGAAGATGTTATTACATTATATAAGATGCCCAGTGGCGCTGTTATTCAAACACACTAATGTCAACAGATCACATAACAGGTCTTATGATCCAGCACATTGTTTTTATTCTTTCCCCGGGTTCATGTGACGTCTCCGTCTTCCAGTAAATCATCAATGTTGATGTGCAAAACACCTCAAATCAAAGCTTTTGTGTCGAACCCACACAGAGCATCAGTTTCTGTCCAGACACAGCCACTGACGGATTGAAGAGAAAGGATTCCGACCAACACCATGTTCTAACCCGTGAACTTTAGACAGAAAAATACTCTCTGAGAAGATTCTTAAATTATGGGACATAGTGAATATCAGAAATTCAGCTTGAAGAGCGGAGCCAAAGACGAATTTACTAATCAGTCCTCGGATAGTGGAGCACAACTAGTTAAAAACATAACTCAACCGTTTATTGTGCATCAACCGACGTCACCGGCCTGATTCACGCTGTTTCCAGCTTTCCATACAGTCTTGTAAGAATACTAGAGATTTACTTGCAAGTTTCAAATAATAAGAAAATATATATGTAAAGGTAAAATTAGTTTTATTTTACGTCCATCATTTTTATTTTTATTATCTATCTACTGGATCCTTCCTGTTAAATATTAAAAGTGCATAGATAAAATAAATTAGCCGTATGGAAATCCACCGAAATGATTAATATGCACATTTTATACGATTTCAAAGCAAAATACACTTTTATTTTGGGCCGAAATCTGTTTCGAGACGAGCTCTCCGTGCGCATCTGACACAGGTCGAACCCTATTGACCTCAAGAGTGAACCAATAACCGCTTCACGACAGATAATGCAAAAGCTGCATGGTTTTTTTTTAAAGGGTTTGCGGAAAGATTCGATTTTTAAAGGGTTTGCGGGGTTTGATTTTGAGTTGAGTCCCACTCTCACCGTCTCTTCATCACAAAGCAATGAGAAGAATTCCTAGATCTATGTGACCTTGGGAACGACCTTTGTTTATAAATCTATAGGGCAACTGATGATCAACTCTTGTAAACAAGCAACGGTTCCTGTGACTGAGTCAATTCCGATAAACTTCCCGGGATCAAAAAACAGAAAACTTCAGGATTGTTTTGGCTATACGCTATAAATGTGGCCACTGCAATGAAGGAGAGAGTCTTCTTTTAATCCACATCCTCTCCTTCAGTGGCTGCGTCCAGGACGGCCAGGGCTTCGGCCACCATAGAGTCTGTGACGCTCACTCGGTCCATCTCCTGCTTGTCTCGCTCCTCCAGAACAAGTTTGGTGTCGGCGGAGGAGAGGCTGGTGCTGCTGGTGTGAATGTCCACAGACAGGACACTCTCTTCATCGGCTGTGTCCGGTGTCCCAGCCGACCTTCTTCTCCTGAACTCCTCCTCCTCCTGCATACAGGGACAACCGTCTGATCCCTCCATCCCGTCTGTTATCCCACCTCCACCCAGGCCCGAGTCTCTAAATCTCTCTTCTCTTTTCTCCGATTCCGTGCCCAACAAGGACTCGTGATGTAATGGCGGTGGGCTTTTGGTGAGCATGGCTTCGGGCTGGAGGATGTAGAGGCTCGGCGTGTCAGATGCTGGGACTGATCGGGCGAGCTGGGCTGGATTGTTGGCGTGAAGCCGGTTGATGTGGTTGTTGTCGATGTCGAGCTTGGTGGGGCTGGGGTGGGTGCTGTAGCCCAGGTTGTGGAAGCCCTGTTTCTTGTGAATGTGATCGGCATCTTCTGGAAACCTCTGGGCCTCGTACAGAGAGCTGTTGCTGGAGTCCTGGGGACGTCCAGGACCATCTACAGTGACTGAGGGGTCATAAATATAACTGGAACACAGAAACGGTTGAGAAGATGAATAAATAGCCAACAATCAGCAACTAACATGTTAAAAAACATGCCCAAGATGTGTGAAAATGTTCAGAAAAAACAAACCAAATTGTTTGTTTTACAGTTATTTGACAGGCTTTTATCGCTTTTATCCAAATCTATATATATATATATGTTATTAAAGGAGGAGCATAAGACGCAATGTGTCTATAGTATTTGGCTACACACACAGATAGGGTTTTAATTCAAGAAGGTGGTAGAAATTCTAGATGGGAAGTTGCTTCACTTCTAGAAAGAAACTTCTTGTAAGGCATTTATATTCTCGTCGCACAGGAACTACTGAGCACCATTTGTTTTTTTTGTGATCGTATACGATGTGATGGACAACAATCCTGTCCCATAGAGAAGAGGTAAAATGGTGCAGTATCAGTAATTTTCTCAAAAGTTAAATCTTTAAACTTGATCTTGGAAGCAATTGGTATCCAGTGTAATGAGACAAGCAGTGGAGTGACAAGTGTCCTCATCAGGCTGGATTCTTAACAAATTCTTTGTTTGATTATGCAGATGGAATAAATTAACCTTCTCAAACCTTGACCTATGCTAATTGAATATTTTCTGGTTTGCGATCTGTTGTCATCTGCATTGCTTGGAATGCAGAATTAGTTCTCCTGTTCTCAAAGGTTACCGGGACCAGTGAGTCTAGTTCAAACTTTTTTTTTTGTTTCTAGCCTTGTTCACCTAATGGCTTGCTGCTGCTGCTGTTGTTGTTTTGTTTTTGTACCGCTGCTTTCACCTTTTACATTTTCATTTGAATACTAAATTGTGTTTGTTGAAGTTCATTTATATGCCACTTTTCTATGGTTTGAGTTGCAAAATTCAGTTGACTCCTGTTAATTGGGACACAGTAGAACAAGACCATTTTGCCTCAATAAAGTGGCACAAATTTGCATTACGATATGATTTGCACTTTGGACGAGCATTTGGCCCGATAAAGCAGCCCGATTAAGCCGACCAATTTGAGTCGACTGTATTCCGTTAACTTTACAATGTAATCCCCTTTTCTAATTCAAGTTCTAAATGAATTGCTAATTGAGTATTTTCAGCAGAGTTCTAACTAAGTTGTATTGGTTCAAGCCTTGGTCACTCAACAGCTTGCTCAAAGCTCATTGGCTGGAGTTGCTATCCCCTTTTACCAGATATTGTTCAAGGTCTTTCAAAAATGTTCAAAAAAGTCAAACCAACCCTTTAGGTCTAAACTACAACAAAGATTATACATTTTTCTTCAACTTTTCGTACGCTTGTTGAATCTTTTCCGTTTCCACTGTGAGGTCTGCCGTGGTTAACTGAGCTTCTGGAAGGCTTGGCATAGAGATGAAGTTCTGCAGTTTTTCAGCATCAGCAGAACCTCACATGAGACTGGGACCAGTGAGCCAAGTTTTATATTGGATTGAGTTTTTTTTTTTTTCTGTTCCTAGCCTTGATCACCTAAGACTTGCTCCTTGTCTGGTTGTTATTTTGCTTCGTGCCCAGCTTTTTAGAGTCTGTGAAGCAAGTCTGTTTTGAACTCAAGCAAGCTTATACATTAAAATGAACGAGTACATTTTTGTTGTGGACTCTTTACTCATGCAAAGCTTTTTGAGGTTTTTCTGTAACCTGATCCAGACAGAGAATTTGACTATCGTCAGAATTTGCATTGCGGCTTTAATGACATCAGCGGCTTTAATGAATCAACAGCAGATCTGTGTAAATGATTGCGCTTATCTTTTCCGGGTTAGGGTGGGTTTCAATATCCAAAGTTTTACATTTAGATCTGAATTTTATTTTATTATAAGAATTTTTACTCTAAACCGTTATTAGCTTGAGATAGTTTAGAAATTGCGAGAATTGTGAAAAGTTGCAACAAAATATAAGGTGTAAATGCAAGAACCGGTTTTATATATTTTGTAAATTTTTCAATATCTTATCTATATATCTTTTTTGAGTGTATGCAGCCAAAATTATAACAATGTCCATTCAATTTCCCTGCAAACCAATCAGTCCAGCAACCTTTAAAAAGTAAAGAAACGGTGAAAAGTGAGTCTCCCCTGCATGAAACGGTTTTTCATACGTGTCAAATATTTTTATTTTCTATCCTTCCAGCTGAAGACATACAGGAAAACCTTTCCTGTTTTGACTATTGGTACAAAAAAACGAAAAAAGAAAAAAAAATGCTGCTGAAAATACAAACCACTTGGCAATGTCAGAATCTGGTCTCTGTCAACCTCATGTTCGGGCTGATGGGAACTGGTTTGCTGGCAGTTCTTTATGCTTTATAACACATGCACAGTTACGCACTACTGCCAGAAAAAAATCCAAAATAAGAGTCTGGATCCTGACAGATGTGGGTGGCGAACGGCATTTTATCAGCTCTTAGCAACCTGCCATATGACTGAACGACAACTTCATATTTTTCCACAACTGCTTTTCTGCCAATATGGCTCCTACCTAAAAAATAAGCAAGCAATTTAGTCTTTTTTTTCTTCTTCTCAGGACCAAAAGATTTGACAGTGCCAGCGATTTTCTTAGCATTGCAGAACAAAAACTATTGACGGCATGACTCCTACCCTAAAATGCAAACCAATTTTATGAATCAATTACGTGTTTAATTCATAGCAGTTTTATTGTTATTAAATTAAAAATGGTAAATAACTAGCTAATTAAAATAAATACAAATAATTATAACAAAAATTAAAGCAAATAATAAAAATGTTAGAACATTTTTATAAATTAATAGAAAATATTTAAATATCATAAAAAACAAGTATTCATTAAATATTCAAAATATTGCACTGTATACATGTGCAATATGTAACCTAATATATTCAACATATTTAATAAACACATTGTAAATAGTTAAACGAATAGTAAAACGAGCAGTGTGGAAGAATATTTTGCTTCTAAATCAAAAGAAAAATGAATCCGGCTAATGTCAATCTGAACAGTTGTCTCAAGTCAAATCCTAAAGCTTTACCCAGTCGGTTCAGTCCCCATTATACACGGATCATGTTAAAAAAAAGTATTCGTAGTATTTGCATGAAGCAATGCTCAAGCTTAACCTAAGCTTGTAAATGTAAAACAAAGCGACTGCAGGACAGTGTGTGAATATCTGTGGCTCTTTTTGACGAATTTATCTTGCGTTGACGTGATCCACACAACCTGTACATGCCTGTGATGGTAAACCACTGTTTTATGGCTTTATTATAGAAGCAGGAAACACAACATGACTTCTCGGCCTGACACTTTAACAGCAGTTATAGAGAACACCATTAGATTTGACATTTAACGATGAAACGACAGAATTTTCTTCTTACCTTTTTATCATTCTACAGCAACTGCAACCCATCTGGACAGTTGTGTAGAGAACCTAAGAAGAGACAAATTGGATTTAATATCAAATATAAATCTGTTCAATACATTCCATAGTATTATGTTAATTGTGTTGTGTTGGGTCTTGGTCAGATACACAACATTACATTTCCTAAATAGCTGTTTGAGAAATCCAGGGTTGTGTTGGGTCTGCTCTGCTCTGCTCTGGAGAGTGACTCCAACAAAGGGCCATTGAGTAAGTGTGCTAATGCTGTCAGAACATGTGGAAGTGATCACGGTTTTCCAGCAGAAATGAACCTCCTGACACATCAACTGAGAAAGTTGTAAGTCCCCACGTCAACCTCGAAATCACAATTCCACAACTCTATCAAACAGTTGAATAAAGTGCCATACAAAGTTGTTGTGTAGACTGGATTTAACGTAAACGTTTTCATTTTCATTTCAGCAGGAATTTCTTTTTTAAATGGATAAAAACAAACAAACAAAAAGAAACGGGTTTTACCACAACATGGTTTTACTCCATATATAATTTTAATTATTCGCATAAAATATTCTTACTCATTAACACTTAATGCCAACCAAGGCGAATTCATCATAGGTTTTTCTTGGATTCTTTTTGGAATCGTTTTTACATGAAACAATAAATCTAAAAAAAAAAATACTGGTATTTTGCGAGAGGTTTAAAATTTGAAGGCACAAATTACTCAACTTTTAAATGTACGTCAAAATGCCAACTTTCTTTAATTACAATTTTACTTCTTTACTGATTGTTTGTTTTTGTTTTGTTTGCTGTTGGTAATTAGTTTGTTTAACAATATGGTCTTATAAAAACAATATTAATTATATCATTGTTTTTTAAAAAGGTACAATTACACACTATATTGTAACTATCACGTTACATTGTGTTAACTGTAGTAACAACAATCTCTCAAAACAACCAATTAGAAAATAACTTGTGTAAAGAGGGGGGGGGGTCATTGTAATAATCACTAGACTAATTCTCAAAAAATTTAAGTTTTTCTTACCAAATCTTTCACAGCTTTAAAGGTAACATCATCTTCCATAAATCAAACTTTGCAAGTCAATAACGCAGTTTTACGTACAATCGTAAGAAAGCCGATCGTGCACGTGTGTGACATTCACGATAAGGCCAGACAAATAAAAAAACTGTTATTAATACTTGTGAAGTGTGACATGGATGGATTGACCTTTCCAAGGCCTGGCGCGCCATTTCTGCCATTGACATTTCTTGTGCTCTTTATGAGCAAGTTCCCTTGTAAATAATTGATAGTTCAGTCTGGGGGAAAATCCGCCTAATCGGACAAAAATTCTCCTGGTTGTCTTTCTTTCCCACACAGACGTGCCAGGAAATAAAACACAAATGGCCTCCTTTTAGAAGCTAAGAAGAGAATTATAAGATAAGATGTTTGTAAAAATGTACCTTCAATTAAACAATAACAAACTTGAATTAGGATGTAGATGTACCCATGATTTTTTTTTAAATAGAACACGTAGAAATGACAAGTTTGGTAATTTTGTTCAATTTCTTGGTCTCTGAGTTAAGCATTTTGTCCAATGCAGGTTTATTTGCAAACCAGTCGCAGTGAAAAAAAATGCAAATGTCTCCTACAAGTGGAAACATTCAAACTAGTGAAAAGATTGCTGCGATACCATGTCGCTATGGAGAGCCGTGCTCATGGTACGAGCACTAAAACGAAAGTATCAATGCGTTTATCAAGTACTTTGGAGTGCAGAACCGTGACTCAGGCACTATTCACTGCCACGTTTATGAGCTTCAGCATTCTGCTACTGACCCTGTTGAGATGTCCTTCACAAACAATGCCAAGTATAATATGAGAGCGTAAGAGGTAGTCTACGTAAAAGGTACAACCTTGATCTAAATATGAATTTTCCGCACATCAATAAGTATATTTACACAATTACAGTAACATGTATGAAAAATAATTTGCCAAAAAAATGAAAAAACAATGAGGCTTAAAAATGAGATTTATATATGGCTTTGGACATCTTAATGCTAGAAAATGATAAATATAGGAATGATTACTGAAGTAATAACAACGTAATACATTTATCGAATATCATAATATATATATATATATTTATTTATAATATCATACAAATTAAAAAATGTATAAAAATTGCAATGTCCAGAAGACAATGGAAGACATTTCTTAAAATCGTAAATGGAAAAATACAGTAGAATGTGCTTTTCTGATTGTATAGACTTTAATATTTTAGAGAAATGCTTGATGTCTTGATCACTTTTCATTGCTCAGAAACAGGTAGTTCTCAAGCTCGTGTTTGCACAGGGCGGTAGCATTAGCACTAATGAAATATATGTTTTTGTGCTAAAGGTAAGACAGTTAAGCAAACAGAATTAATATTGTTAAAACCGCACTTGAAATAAATACATAAAATGTTACTTAACATTTTTTAAATGACATTTTAAGGTTAATGTGTTGGATAATTAATAAATAGTTGGAAAAGTTGGACTAAATGGGTCACTGGTCTTTGTCATAGTCATAGTGATATTCATAGCAATATTTTTAACACCAACTACTAATCAATAAAAAGCAACAATCATCTTACATATTCACAATGTGTGCTTTGAGACAGTTAAAACTGTGAAAAGCGCCTTACAAATGCTCAGAAATTAAATAATTCAAAAATATGAGCTTAATTCAAAGATAATAATAATAAAAAAATACCTGTGGCATTAAATCCCTTTTAAAATGTAATTGTTTAAAATGTCCAGTTTTTTGCAAAAATATTCTACGTTTTATTGTTTTATATTAATAAATGAATAAAGTCTACTTTTTATTCCAATTAAAAGCTATTTAATAATTTTAATAGAAAATATTTACAAGCAAAGCTACAATTAAAAATCTGGAAAGAAATCTAGATAATAAAAATGTATACTAATTTATACTCGTCCGACCTTGAAAAACATTTCAAGTGTTGTACACAAGCGAACAGGAAGCTGCTCAGTGTACTACACCAAAACACTACTGCTCTGTGTCATCAGTCAAAACATTACTCAACCGTTTATATGCAACTACGGGAGTAGAAGAAACACTGGTGCCTGCTATTCTGGGTGACAATACGGGCCTCAACTTCACAAGCCTCTTTTGGGTAATGGTTAACTCTTAAATGCTGTTTATTTTTCCTATCCACCGAGCCAATGTCTTCACTGAGTGCATTAGCTGAGAGAGAGAGAGAGAGAGAGAGAGAGAGAGAGAGAGAGAGAGAGAGAGAGAGAGAGAGAGAGAGAGAGAGAGAGAGAGAGAGAGAGAGAGAGAGAGAGAGAGAGAGAGAAAGAGAGAAAGAGAGAGAGAGAAAGAGAGAGAGAGAGAGAGAGAGAGAGA
>MU204179.1:3884491-3908636 GCA_017309775.1 Paedocypris sp. Pulau Singkep
AGAGAGAGAGAGAGAGAGAGAGAGAGAGAGAGAGAGAACAATGGGGAGTGAGAGAGAGCAAGAGCGAGAAAGAGAGAGGGGGGGAGAGCAAGAGAGAGAGAGAGAGAGAGAGAGAGAGAAACACACAAAAAGAAAGATATAGCGAGAAAGAGAGAGACAGCAACAGAATGAGAGAGAGAGAAATTGGAGAGAGAGAGAGAGAGAGAGAGACAAACACATCAAAAGAAAGATATAGCGAGAAAGAGAGAGACAGAATGAGAGAGAAATTGGAGAGAGAGAGAGAGAGAGAGAAGGGAGAAAGATGAGATTAAAATATTGGGTTATCAAGGCTCTGTATGTGGATATATGATGTGTATGTTATCTATAGGTAGATGGACACAAGAGGATCAGATTCATGGAGGTGTGGCTTCATCAAAGCCGGGAAAACTGGTTTGCTCTTGTTAGAACTGGTGAATACAGATGGCAAACACTGCACAGTACTCAATATACCGAATACGCTATCACAAAAGTAAGAAACACTTGGATCATCTGTGACACTTTATACTATACTTCAGAGTTTATTTATGTATTATTTATTTCAATTTTTTCTAACGCAATTACAACATTCAATGGATCTACAAAGCACCCTGACAAGCCTGGATGTGGATGCTGGTCTGAGTGTTGCCCTGGACGCTGTTGCCATGGCCTGATTAACAGAAGACCCGCGCCTGCAGAACCAGCCCTCCAGAGAATGCTCATATCATCACTAAATACATACCAAATTTACAAAACAAAGATCCGCCGTACATCCACTGTGTACAGTCTGCACACAGCAAATATTATACTTCTATATTAGGATTTCTAATGGTGCTTCAGTACATAAACGATTCTCATAAATATTTAACTACAATAAAAACAAGCCTCAATAAACCTATAGCTGGCAAAATGAATTTGCGTCTTACTTTCTTTGTTCTGGTGGAAGAATAAATGGAGAGATAGTAGAGCTGATATACGGTATATATACGTCTTTGTGACATAAATATTATTAAATAAACAACATGATATGTCGCAATCTACATACATACATACATATACTGTAGGAAACCCATTTAGACAAGTGTGAGACTAGAATGACATTATCTTTTAGAATAGACTTATTAATACATTTTAAATTATATTTTTCAAGTGATATATTTTATATAAATATCAAATAGACAAATGAGACTAGAAAGACCTTTTACAATGGACATATAATTGAGATAAAGTGAGGTGAGGTGAGGTGAGGTGAGGTGAGGTGAGGTGAGGTGAGGTGAGGTTAGTATAGTATAGTATAGTATAGTACAGTACAGTATAGTACAGTATAGAAGAAGAAGAATAAGAAAAATACCTTTATTTGATTCAACAAAGAGAAATTTACATTTATACTATACTATACTAGTTTGAATTGGATTTCTTGTAGATTTTTCCAATATTTTCCCACTTCCTATTGTGAAGAGAAGATTATTACATTATGTATGATACTAGGAAGACATTTTACACGAGACACATAATTGAGACTGAGGGAAAGTGATTTTTCCTCACTTCCTATTCTGTAGAAAAAAAGAGGTTAAATCTGTCCAATCCTGGACCTGACACATACAGGTGTTTATATTCAGAATATTGGTATCATTTTCTATAGTATAGAATACAGTCAAAGATTGGTTCAAAGCCATAGATCTGAGCATCATAGACTTCTGCATACCTAATTTTTACATTTTGCTTTCAAGTACTAGTGCAGGGTCCTGTCTTTCAGCTTGTCCATGTAAAGATTACAAGATTACAAGATGTCATATTCACACACTCCTGTTACACACTCCTGTACACACTGGTTCAATGTGCAGAGTTTCCTTCCTAGGAACATTTCAGACTTCCTAGATTACAGATTATTTTTTAAACATGATTTTATTACTTACTCAAGTCATGATGAGTAGATACCTGCTTGGCTTCCTCACCGAGGGTGACAAAATGTTTCACAGCGCTTCCTTCAACAACCAGACATCCATTCTCTGAGATTATCACATGGCTTGGCATCAACCTTGGGCATTTCCAAATTTAAGTGTCAGCCCATAGCAATGACAATGATCTGTAGTGATCACAATTAGAGATCAAGTCATGGGATCACACCAACACGAGGCATGAACAACCTTGCTGATCTTCAAACAGAGCTGCTCTAACAGATTGAGGAATGGCTTGAAGTGTGAGAAGAGAAGCGGGGAAAAAACAGTGTTTAGCCTCGTGTTACACAAGTTGAATCTGATATTGGTTTGTTTCGTGTGCACTCGTAGTGTAAATGCCAAGATAACACGTCATAGAGTGAAAGAGCAGGAAGTTCAGAGGACCTTTGTAGGGCAAGTTAAACCACACCTCAAAACAGGTGGACCATGATGTAAAGTAAACAATGTAAATGACTCTGACAGTAAACATCAGGAACCTGCTCAGCATCTCATTATACCCACACCGGCCTACTGTAAATAGACCTGAAGAAAAAGAAAATAGATTGAACATTTAAAAAAAAGAAAAACATCTAAAAAGTGCATTGTAACCACAAACAAAGGACACGCAAAATCATTTATTTTTAAAAATATAAATGAATTATTTATATAATGCATTATAACAAAAATCATAAGTTAATTTCAATATTTTACTGATAGAAAAAACATAAACTTAATGCAATTTGCACAAATTATATGTAAGGTATACATTTAATACATCTACATTTTATATTATCTAGTTTATAGCTGTGTTATCTATATCCTGCACTATTTAAAGTCTAGCAATTGCAAAAGAAAAAGATGTGATCCCAAACTTTTAAATACATGAAAATTCAGAGTTTTGAAAGTCTGGGATTGCTTCTTATACTTTGGTAAGCTTTTGTGGGAAACATCTGAAACATAAGTGGATTTGATCGGTTTTTGGACAAACTTAAAGTAAATTTTTTTGTGAAACTGAATAAGTCTGGGTGGACAAGAGTGCATCTGAATGTATGCAAATAAAGCTTGACTAGCAAGAAGGATATCCCAACAATGCTTATTCAAATAATATTTGTATAGATAGTTTGTGTGCGTGTGTGTGTGTGTGTGTGTGTCAGGGAGAGAGAGAGAGAGAGAGAGAGAGAGAGAGAGAGAGAGAGAGTGTACATCTACGTTCTTGTTAAACCGACCATTCTGTATATTAATACAAATTAAAGCAACTTTAGTTGTTAGTCTATAGTTAACTATATTATTAACTTTGAATATAAAATCACTCAATCACCCCCCCCCCCAACACACACACACACACACACACACACACATACACACACACCCGAATCTGACAAAAGCCTTTGGTATTGCAGAGAAAAGAAAGGTCAGACAGAAATAAAAAAAAGAAACAAAAAACAACAAAAAATGTATACACCAACATAAACAATGAGTACATTACGTGTAGGTATATAAAACATAATCCGTAGTTCCTTTTGCTGACTGTAGCTTTAAGTTTACCACACGCTTCACTCGCCAAAGCTGCTGCGAACACACCTGAAGAAGTCACATCTCTTTTTCCTCCACCACACGTCTCCTATCGCGTTATTACACTTCTAAAACAACACATTAACTCCATTGTATTCCCTACTCCATCCCGAAAGCAAATCTCGACTCCATCCGCAACAGGTGTGAGCGACACAAAGAGTTTGTGGGAAAGGAGAAAGTCTTTACCTGCTAGACTGATGATGGAGCCGAGGAAACGCTTTGGTTTCATGAATAACTCCAGTGTTCATTTATTGTCCCAAATGTGTGTCTCCTTGCAGTGAGGAAACGTCTCGAAGTGAGAAACTTCGCCCGTGACCAGGAGACGTCGCGCTCGCTCACATTGCTGCCGCTTCCTGCTTCTTCCTGGTGTTTATTTTCTCCGTGTGTTTCTGCTTCCGAGTAGCGCTGCGTCCCCCGTGACTCCGCTGCCCCGCTCCGCTTGACTCTCACGGTGACGCTCGCCCTAATGACGCAGCACGTGACGCGGCATCAGGAGCGACCCAGAGTGGGAAACATCTTTGGCGCGCGGGAAGTAAAGCTGACCTAGAAGCAGGTGCATTCAGCTCGCCAATAATAGTTAAAATACCAATATTTTCTTTATATGATATAAATATTACGCAAAAATATTTTAAGCTTTTTTGCCCAAACGTTTATACCAACATAGTATGTGCTGTACCAGCATAGTGCTTTTTAGTGTTTGTCAAAAATCCTTAAACATCCCAAACTTTTGAAATTTGGCCATGTTTTCAATTTACACATGTTTGTAATGGATTTCAAAATATCAGATGAAAAAATAATCATATTATAAATATAACAATAAATAAATATAAACAGTAATTCCGTGTTTTCTAAAAACATTTATGTTCAAGTTCAAGTTTAGTTATTTAGCACTTTTCCGGAATGTCTCAATATGGAATTGGGAAAATGTACAATGTTTTTTTTATTTATTTATGTGACTTTAGGACCTTTATGATCCATTTATGTCACTGAGTGATGAAGATCCCTGGACCAGACACAAAACAGCATCTTTTGTCCAAAGGAAGGAACTCACCCATCAAAATTATTACATTTATTATAATGATTGCATTATTTTTGTGAAGTGCAAGCATGTCGCACACACGCACACACACACACACACACACACAGAGACTAGGAAGGCCAAATAAAGTTGGGGATGATCAGGCTAAACGCTGTACATTTTGTAGTACAAATATTGATGTTTGATGACACTGGTTCAGTTACAACTCATTGGCATCCTATGGAGAAATGAATAACAGTGTTGGTAAGTGTGATGACTTTATAGGGGGGAAATGAATGCATTTTCTCAGAGACACACATTGTTATGCCAGTTCCACAGTCATCACAACAGGGGGCTGATGCCACAGAGGGTTCAGTTTCCATAGAGACCACACACTGCCATTCCTGCCCTTAGCTACGATTTGTTTATTGTGACGTTTGAGTTCCAGTCTGCCAAAAATCCAGGTGTGTACAACAAGAAAACACTGAAACGTTGAAAGCATTTTACACACTGCGCGTGGCAGCAACATCATTCTACATTCTGTCTCAGTGACTTTGTCAGTCTAAAGGTGGCCGCTTTCCCCTTCATTGATTTTAATTATTTTATAACTGAAAATGATATAAAAAAAATTAGCATTTTTTTTTTATTTGACAAAACATTTTCCTGTAAAATAACACTACATTTTTTAAACAATCAAGGCTGTGAGATTATGAAATATTACACCGCTAATTACTGTAATAATAAAACATATACAGTATATATATATATATATATATATATATATATACATATATTAAAACTGCAAATAAACATATTGTATATGTGTGTTAAAATAATAATGTAAATACATCTATTAAATGTATTATAAACTAAAACATTTACGCACGTTAAATGAAAAACTCGGCTTATTAAGAGGCAGAAAAAACTGTTTTATTATCTTATAGTCTTTTTATATAAACAATGCATACACATCTATTCATATTGCTTTCAGACACGATTTGCCTATTTTTTTTACAGAATACCTAAACAACTTTGTAACAAAATCTAAGTACAACATTTAAGAAAATATATATATATTTATATATTTATCTCTACACAGGGATTTCAATCGCGACAATACAAATAATACAACACATTCAATACCAGTATGTCAACTATGTTTTGCAGACATGTATGCAGTAAGTCATTCAAGTTACGTAACATATACAGTTCCACTGCTCTCATAGAAACATTCAAATATACTCTAAAACTGGCATTCCAATATACTGGATGGACTGTCATAATCTTACGAAAGATTTTTTTTTTCATAGTAATGCTAGAAAACACAACATAGCCAATAGTTTCCTGCAAAGAAGGTTACAAACAACATCATCGAACATTCTGAAAACAAACAAAACACATTGAACTTTGGCAAATTTTGATATCAATACACTTTCAACACTTTAGCAAGAAAGGCTAATTACAACCAAATACTGCAATGGGTTGAGGGCTGTAAGTTGGCCAAATGTGTCTGTATTTCCAGATGTAAACATACAATTTGACGGAATAGCCCTTGAGTAGTGGACAGAAGTTTACGTGGGACGTGGCTGATACATTTAGTTTGAAGGACTTTTATTTTGCAACATGCCATTGAATACCCATAACTGAAGGCAAGTATTGTAAAGTAAGCATTCGTGACACACATATCCAAAGTCAACTTTAGTAAACGACCCGTTTAAAATAAAGTGCAATCACCGAAACACTGCCTTGGCAACCATGTCAATGGAAACATACAGAATAGTTTATTTATAAACTTCTCTTTTTTCTATAACATAGTCTTATTCATAAATTTATCAACTATAAGAAGTCAACTATAACATGAAAATACAATGTAACGTTTTTTTCAAGCACGCATTCGACCTTTACCTCACAAAGAACATGAGCTAACAATAACTAGTACACATCGGTATATTTGTATATACGTGACCTAACCTTTAAGGCGTAGATACTCCTGGTGAGATGCTACACATATATTCTCAGTAGTTAACATCTTTAGTCATTGTTCAGCATTTGTACAGTCCTTAATATAAATAATTAGCATTAAGAGTCTTTTCTCTATTCTCGTTTTCATGGTCACGCCTGAAATGGCTGTCTTGTTGTCAGAAAATACCAGTTAAACTACTTTCGATGAGGTAATAACACAGCAGTACATTATACTGGAATCATCCAGTCTATATATTTTTAAATTGACCTAATCAAATGTGTATTTTAATGAGAGCGGAATGAAGATAAATCAGAGGCAAGGACAATTTTGACACATTTTTGCCAATTAATTCAGTAACAAGTCTGAAATTTGTCCATTGATACAATTTGTTCTTGTGAAAGTAGTGTACATTTCATGCCAAATTACTCCATTTTAGTTAATCGAGTGTCAAAAGTTCACTGTAATAAAATATATTAAAATCAAGTTTAATATTTTTTTTGGAGTTTACAAAGTCCCTGCACATTTTCTTCATCAGTTTTGTAAGAAAAAAAAAAGTTAAAATCCAGGCACTCACTTTGATTGCATTTAGCACAACAAAACTATTGAAGTAGTTGCACAAACTGCAGCAGGCAAAGAACACATATGTACATTGGTTCTCTCATAAGTACAGTACCAGAGGACATTAGAAACCGACACAAAATAACAATTAGAAAAAAAATCTCAAAAACCATTCGGCTACAAATATAATACATTTCTCTGTGTTTTATAAAGTGACATTATGGCTTGAGTTGACATAACTAAACTCTGATACAAAATCTGAACTGTTTGGCCACACTGGCAGAGCAACAAACCATCTGGATTGGCTTTTGACACTCATTTGACAAAATGTTGATGATGAATGAGAAAATCCAAGATTACCAATTGCAGTCTAAGCTTGTCACTGCTAATGTGCCGATGAAAACAGTTCCTGTAAACAATAACTTTCTCCAAACCTGGCCTGTATCTTCTTGTAATGCCCTTGAAGTCCTAAGAGGGAGCTCTTACTGCAGCAGTTCAGTTTTCTTCGTTGGCGTTGTGGACTCTGGCTCTCCACCATCAGACACATTGATAGGACTGTCTCGAGAGAAGACTTCAGTGGATTCTCTCCACACACAGTCAGCAATGGTCTTAAAGGCATTGGTGCTACACTTGGGTCGTACCTTCTGTGAGGCGTTGTTCACAATCTGTCGACTGTTTGACGTGGCAATTTTTATCTTCAAAGCTGCATCCACACGGTCCACAACAGTGTAGGTGCCAATGCTGCCATCTTCAAACCCAACAATGATGTTAAGTGCTCGCTGCGATAGGCACAGAAAAGTTGGAGTTTTGTACAAGGAACAAGTCCCAATGCTCTTGCCATCAGCCAATCTCATAACAATCAGGCTTGAAACAACACCAGCGTCGTCATCTTCATCACAATTCCGAAAACAGATGTACACTAAATATCTGCCATCTCTTGAGAGCTTCTGTCGCCATATTATACCAGCAGCATGGACTAGGCGCAATTTACCACTGTGAAGGTCAAGGACATTGATGTTATCGTCTCCTTTCGAGACAATGCCCAATTTACCATTTGGCGATATTTGAAAGTCTTCTAAGTTCTTCAAGAAGTTACTCGGGAGTTGGACACGTCTACAAACAGACTCTTCAGCAACGCTCCAGATAAAGACGGTTTCAGTGGAGGTGATGAAGACAACGTAATCTGGACTGTCTGGGATTAGCTTGAAGTTCACAATTGTGATGCCATCATCACAGATGAACTTTTTGGAGACGCTGCCTGACCATAAACTAACAGCCAACAACTTATTCTTGTTAGTGCCAACAAGGAATGTATTTGCTGTGGTGATGAGGGCGTGCTGGAGGGTCACCAAAATGTTGCATACTTTATGACCAGTTGCTAGTCTCCAAACTCGCGAGGCATTTTGTTCACAAAGGGAAACCACAAACTGGTCATTGTGTGTGATGAGTAGCTGTGATATCTTCTGGCCATTAATGCGAAAAATGTTCTCACCGTTGGTTGTTTGCCATATGTACTGGCTACTCTTATCATCAGATGTCACCATAAGGTCCCCTGATACGGTAAGAACACAGTTCTCGACAAGGCCTTCATGCTTGAACACCATTTCAATGAAGCCTGTGCTGTAGTTCCACTTGTGGATGACCTCTGATCCATCCATGGTGTAGACGAAATCTTCTCGACCTGAAAGCTGCAAACTTTGGATTGGTTTTCCAGTCTTATCGATGTTGGACATCGCTGTTATGATGTCAATGTCCCACACAGAAAGCACACCACTACTGGCCACCGACAGCAGCAGGTTATGGTGTGTTGATTTAATCAGCTTAACAATGGCTCCAGAGATCTCTATCAAGCTGGCCATGCACTGTCCACTGTCCCTTCTCCAAACAAATATAGATGAGGTGTTCTCCATGGAAGCAATTATGCTTTGACTGTTCTTTGAAAGAACGGCCGCCACAAACTTCTCAGTACGCTTGGCCTTGAACTTTTCTGCCATTTTCCAAATTTTGGTGTCCAATACTTCGATGCTCCTTGCTTTGCAAATAAGAATGGATCGTTGATCCTCGGAGAGCTGAATGCTCACCACCTCACTTTCATCTCCTCGGCAGTCGTAATCCTCCATTAGCTTTGGATTTGTGACATCTTTGGTGTTCCATACAGAAAGACTCCCCTCATTGTCAATCATGACCATTTGATTTAGTGTGTCCAAAATCAAGATGGATTTCACAAAGCCACCGGAGAACTCAGAAGTCATTGTGGCAAGCTTGTCCCCACTCCCAAGATGGAATATGGTGGTAGTGTTTAAATACTGCCCACAAAAGGCATACAATCCATCTGGGGAGCATTGGACACAGGTGACTTCATACCAGCAATGGAACTGGTACAATGGCCATCCGTAGAGTAAATCAATTACATTTACATCCTTGCTTGCCTCGAGCCAAGCCAAGGCATGGTGACTGGACAGAGTAAATCCATTAATGAATGCCACTCCACCCGTGATGCCACAATGCTTAGAACCTTTAATATCTACTTCAGAGAGCAAGCAGGACTTGTGGTTGTCGTAAATCAGAAGGGTATTTTTTGTAGTTGCCACAACCAGATACTTCTCATCTGTGGTCAGCCTGATGCCTAGAACCACAGATTTTGCCGTGTCAATTTGTCTTATCAGCTGTCTGCTTTCAACGTCCCATGTGCTAACGGATCCATCTTCAAGAGCAACAATTACTATATTTGGAGCCAACGTTGGTACAATTTCTACAATCTGCATGTAGCTAGAAGAGAGCGGTAGTCTTTCGGGACTATACGTGACATCCATAGAAGAGTGCAAGGGCACAATTGAGCAGTACTTGGGCCCATCCTTATCACATTCAAGGAGAAGATGTCTGAGTTTGGGAAGTGATGTGACCACTGGAAGAAGCCTTTGCTGGAGTTCGGCAGAGAGCGAGGCTGGGTTCTTTGTCACTTTGAGCTTTATACTACGTAGAGTCGTAGCAAGGAACTTTAGCTCCTTCTCTTGGCTATAGCTGTAAGCAATGTCGATGTCTGACAAAGCTTTGTCAAATTGTCCAATTTTTATCATGGTGTAAAGCCAACTGAAGTTCATTATTACGCCATACATAAGATCATCCGTCCGTCCACTTCTTGTAAGATGGTACGTTAGTTCTGTCATCTTTCTGTGGTTGACAAAAAAGATGTCTGGCTCCAACAAGTTACACTGGAAAACCCAAGGTTGTTCAGGTGTTTGTCTGTCATAGGAGTGTTTGTCAGCAGAGGCTTTGTCATGGCCGTGAAGGCTCTGCTGGTGTTGAGAGTTCCGGTGCTGGGAAATATTAAGAGAGGCGAGGTGATTATTGTCACAGTGGAAGATCTTTTTCCGCCCACCTGCCCATGCCCCGAGGAAGTACTCGGCTAACAGGCTGTGCATTTGATGCACATCTTCTTCATTACTGAGGTAAAGCTTCTGTGCTATGAGATGCAGATGGCGATTTGCCCAGACCATCACGGTGACATTACGAACTTGACGCTCCACTAAATACCCTTCGAGTTCCTCTTTCAGTCGAGCTATGAAATCATAGGAAATACGCAGAGGACTTTTAAGATTAGAACTCACCATGATGTCCCCTAGGACACTGTTGTCCAAAGACAGTATATCCTCTAGTTCCAGTTCCGTCAGCCCTGCACGTGCCATCGTGATGTAGCCCAGTGCCCGAAAGACAAAGTGTGAGCCAAGCTTACTTTCGATGGAGTAGAAAAGGTGTTCGATACTTTCGTGCACGGTAGAACACAACGATTTGTCATCCACGTCCTTGTGTGATCGCCAGTGCACTACTTCTCTGTAGATGAGGTTGACAAACATAGGTAATGTGCATTTTGCCAGTGCCTCATTCACATATATCTGTTGGCCTGAAGTAACCTTTCGTTTCACGCTGAGCAGCTGCTGTTTCAGGGTCTGACTGCAAGCTTTCCGATCTCGTTGCGTTATTTCAGCGTAACTATCCTCATCATGAATCATGCAGCGCAGTTTCTGAAGGATCCCGTACTTGTTGGGTAAGGTGGAAACTACAATGCGGACCGTACGTGGCAAGTGGACAGGCAGCCACCAAAGCTTCCTGGCTTCCTCAATATCTGATAACTGTTCCAAGGCATCTAGAATGATAACAAGAGGTCGGTGGAATGATGATTCCCCAAGTAGGTTCACCAGCAGTTCCCTCATCTCTTCAATTTTATTTGGTAAAAAATGAATCAGGCACCGATAGTTGATGGCAATCTGTTCGCAGATGCTCTGTAGAAGGGTACGGAGGTCAGCCGAAGAGTCAGTGGAGCCTATAAATCTGACAATGACGACTGGGTCTGTTTCTGGTCCCATTTCCTGCTGCAGCCACGAATAAGCCTGTACAAAAAAGGAACACAGAAGAGTAAAGAGTGACTTTAGTAAAAAATACTATTATAATAATAACAATAATAACACGTAAGTTGAATAATAACAACTAAGTAATAATAACAAATATATTGACAATAATGGACTTTTTTAGCTCTGAATAAATTCTGAAAAAAAAAAAAAACTCCTCTGGTTTGCTTTGTGGTTCTGTATATCTCTGTGTGTGTGTGTGTGTGTGTGTGTGTGTGTGTGTGTGTGCGTGTGTGTGTGTGTGTGTGTGTTCTTGTCCCCATCATAAAAACAAAAATGAAAAGCCAAAATATCCTTGAGAACAACAAAAGTTTTGTTTTGTGAGATTTACTGCTTTCACCTTTGACTATTACAATACTGTTATGTTTATCTAATTATAGTTAATTAATTTGTAGCCATTCTTTTCCTTTCTTGTTGACTAACTATGCTACAGTAGAAGCTTAAAATAATTCTGCTTTACCTAGTCATCACACAATAATCATCAGATACTGCTTTTAAGAATCAAATACAATCATTTTTTTTATTTAAATTAAAACGGTTATTGTTGATCTGAAATGTTACTTTGTCAGATCTTTTGTAGGTTTGTAGTTCATTATAATTACATTTTTTGCAGTAAATTACAGCCTGCCACGTGTTGCTTGCTGATAGGCACAATACATAGAATTCATCTTTTAATAATTGTTAGTGGAACAACATGCATAAATAAAGTGTATTTTGATTACGTAAGTTTATAATTAGCAATGCATTTTTTATATAAATGTTTTAAACACAGGCGTGAAGATCTAAGTAGTGCGACATATTCAAGACTGAAATAACTAGAATTTATGAATTGTTAAAAGAGAAAGAGAGAGAGAAAGAAAAAAGAGATCAAGGGCAAGTGAGCAAATTAAAGTCACTTTAGGCTCATCTTCAGTAATCTAAATCTTACAGTCGCTTTGGACTCAATTAAGGATTAAGGAATTAAGGAATAATTGTTTTAAGGAGTTAGGACAATTCAGGAATATTTAGTTTTCAATTAAATCCAGTGTATTTATATACATTAACACAGAGACATACACACTCCCCTTGTACTGTGTTATGTCTCTAGATGTATAAATATATAAATACATGAGGAATGCGTGTAACAGTTGCCCAAAATACCATAGCATTAATTTGAATCTGATGGCATGACATCAGAAGCAAAGAACAGCTTCAAGCTAAACACAGACATCCCACAGCATTAATATAACATGTGTGAGCCTCCAGATGGCTTCCTAAAGCAGGTCAGTATGTTCACACTTGCTTTGCTTTTCTTTCTGTCTCTCTCTCTCTCACACACACACACACACACACACACTCGTGCGCACATGCTTCTTACCCGCTTTGCCACTTCAGCCATTAACAAAGTCTTTCCAGTGCAGGGTCCTCCATAAACCACCAGGGGCGTCATCCGGCCTCCTTTCGAGGGGTAGAGATACTCCTGAACAATGTCCAAGACTTCGCTCTTATAAACATAGAACGCTGAAAACGTCTTGCAAAGCGACAGATGCTGGATAATTTCGTCATAGAGAGAATCCGTCTCCGTGTCGAAGTTCTGCTGGACGGTGGCCTGGATGATGTCCACCATGTCCTCATAAAACTGTTTACACAGGCCTTCCACATAATGACTCTCGACTTCCTGCGAGTAGCCCAGCTTCATGTCACAGTGAGTGACTGAGGAGTAAACCCGGAGGTTTGATGCGGCCACCACCATCGGGATGAACTCATCTCGGACCTTCAGGAGACGCTCATAAGCCTCCTGGTTTCTCATGATGCGGTCGGCGCTCACCACGATGTCCATGTAGCGCGTCATCTCGGGCAGCTTTGCAAAACGATCAAAGTTGGAGATCTTGCGAATGTAGCAGACGCACTTCTTGAGAAAGGCCGGGGTTTGCTTGCCGAGCGCAAAGTCCAGCTCATCTTCTAACGCTGCAAAACAGAAGAACCAGGAAGACATTTAGGATTCAGTACAATCTCAGTTTCATCTTACTGCATTTCAATTCACATCTATGCCACGAGGTGAATGTTTCCCCCGCGCCTTTCAATCTTTAGCAAACGATTAGATCGCTTTCTTCCGAGTCGCCTTGAAGATAGAGTTGATATAATCTCTTAATCCAGCAATGGCTGGTTTTATCACAGAGCTCTAAAGGCAGTTCTCCGCTGATAGCTTGCCAACCTTGTCAGCTTAGTATCGCCAGCTTCCAGCTTGTGAGAGAGGAAAGCAGCGCTCAAAGCAACTTCCCTACAAACTCGCTCAATGAAGAACGACTTCATGTACCTGTGGAACCTCAAGTACATCTGATTTGCATTAGCAATTCATGAACAAAAATGCCTACATACTGTTTATCAATTAATGTTAAAAGGAGTAAAAAAAAAAAAAATTAAACTGTAACGTATAAATCATGTCATACTGTAAATACAAAATAAATTATTGTAATAATTTGATTACTTTTTGAGGATCTTTTTGAACACACATTATATTATTAATTTATTATAATTTAATAATACAGTTTATTATTAAGTGGAGCATGGTGTGTGCGGCTTCCTCCACACAGTCCGAAACAAGTGTTGAGAAATATGAGTCTGCACATTTGCTTAGCTGTGAGTGAAGGTGTGACTGTGTGTGTCCCGCTCTGTGACTGGTTGGTCACTTTAAGTCCAAAACTGCTGGGATTGGCCACGTGACCCAGAAATGTAGAACTAATTCAGAAAATGATTGGACGAGTTGAGAAATACTTAAATACCATTTAAGTATTTCCATTTTTCCACCCTTCCGTCATGGTGGCCTTCTACTAGAGGTTTTAGGGTACATATAGCATCATTTTTTTAGTAATATGTACATATGGAATGTTTTATGTACAGTATGAATATTAGGTATTAGTAATATATATTGACACCATTTCTGTTTTGTTCTTGTAAGGGAAATTTGGCAGCAGGAATTTTTTTCTCTATCTCTGCTTACACGTGCATTGCAATAGTCAAAGTTAAGTTTCATTACAATAATAAATACGTTATATAAAATATAAAACATTTTTAACAGAGTTAATATGACAATTTGATGAGTCACCTTGAACAAAATTATTTTAACTATTATTAAAATGTATCATTTAAAACGGTTTACTAAATCATGTTCAGCACGAGTCAGAACGTTGAAAGCAACATTGAAAGCAAATGGTAAATTATCAATTTTTGTTCCATTTTATAAATTATTTTTGCAAACTCAAAAAAAGACTCTTTTCTGTTTTCACAAAGCACTGTTGGAACTATAATGATGTAAAAACCAACAAGATGTTTCATGTCAACAGGGAACAACTCATTCAATCAAAGAGTTTAAACTCCAGAAAACTCCAACATCCAAGAGCAGATTGTGGCTTCACGCCCAACAGAACGATTCACATGACGTATTTCCCCCAATTTACTGCAGAAAGAGGAGCTAATTATTTTAGTAATTCAATTATAAGGTCATGAATTAACAAAAAACCACAGTCTGTACCATCTCAACCATCTCAGGAATATTGGACGAACCTGGATGAAGGACGTGAGTTTCATCAGATCTATTTTTCTATCTATTTTCACAGTCCACTTTCAAGAGCAGATTATTCCAGGAACATCACATTTACATACATTAAGAGGCTGGAATATGAGCAGGAATGTTCCCCGTGTTGCACGATCCAGCCGATTGAATTATGCACAACCTGTAAAAGCTTAATGTTCGATACTAAGAGCAGTTTTGAGCAAGGCCCTCACATTAAAGACCCCCACGCGTAAACCGGTTCAGGTCACATCAAAATATACGAATAACTAGCCTTTTACCGAAGCCATTTTTATTAAACTGTGCATATTAAAACATAATCTCGGGTGCTTGTGAATGTTCAATGACGTGTGAAACTCACTCAGGCATCTAAAGTGCCGCGGACAGGGGCTTGAGGTTTATAAGTGCCATACGTATAAGTAAAGTTTACCAGAGCAGAGAAATTTCTTGGCTTGGCTGCTCTTCATGGATCCTTTCTCCTGCAGCTGGAGAACAGAGGTTCTGAAGATCCTCTTGATTTCCTCGGAGACTGCCCTCCATGCCTTGTCATTCTTTGATTTGGCTACGCTGCTTGACTCCATCTGTAGAGTAAAAACACCGAGAGCCCAATTATTCAAGATTTACTGGCCATTTTTGTCCACTCAAATCCGTGTAAACCAATTAAAAGCAGACGTTTCATGCTGCCACGGCTTCTTTGTGGATTCGCTGTGATGCTCGGCCAGAATGCTGAGCTGAAACCTTTGATTTTTGCGTTCATGTATGTTAATGGCTTTGCATTGTGATTTTGTGGAAGTTTTCGTTTTTGCCACGGTTCGTTTTCATCATGACACTTCCTGATGAGAATATCTAAAAAATGTTATGCATGCACAAACACACAAAAATAATAATGTGTTGCCTGATATCTACACAAACGTTACGTTTATACGGTAGGTATGTATATATATATGTGTGTGTGTGTGTGTGTGTGTGTGTGTGTTTGTGTGTGAGGTGACACACACAGACATTCCAGTTCGTTAAAAACAATTGCCTTAATCTGTTAACTTATTAAACTGTGGTCGGATTACTGTACTGGTAGGACAGCAAATCAATTGTAACACTAAATTCCTTACTGTGTTCCTATAATACATTTCCAGTGACCTAGTCAAACATCAGAAAAAGAGAGAGAAAAATAGAGATAGAAGGAGAAAGTAGGAGAGCAGTGGGTGGTTCTGCTGAGGACAGGAGAAACTCAGTCCACGCTGCTTTTCTCATTTTATTCCAACAGAGAGCCTCAGCTTCACAGACGCTCACTCAATTTGTAGCCACTCAGCGTTAAAACCTGATTTATACACACACACCATATGAACAGTGTGTGCTTGTGACAGGCATTGAAACACAGACCTTGTGTGTGTGTGTGTGTGTGTGTGTGTGTGTGTGTGTGTGTGTTTTAGAGCGAGAGAGAGAGCGAAACAAAGGGGAAGATTTAACCAAACTGAATTTATAAAGGCAATAAACTCTCTGCTGCGTTTGCCATTTCTCCAAAGCTCCATATATAAAGTCCACATTACGGGTAAGTCTCTGACATTTACAGGTCAATCTTGGGTCTCCTGAACCAGTCTGAGGTGTTTCCCAAAAGGATGTGGTGTGAATTGGTGCGACAATAATTCCACTGATGTTTGCAAACAGCATTGCACCTACTGATATTTTTTGTACATTTAAGTCAATTTTGAATATTTTTTGATACATATGTTTGATTCATTTGTGTCAGGGAGATACATCCCGACCTCAGTGAACTATGGGGCACGTTTCCTCATATACACATAATACACAAAAGTACATAATACACGTAAATCTGGACCTTTTGCACTTACACCAGGCCTGACTTACACCAATAGTTATGACTGTGTGTGTTATTGTTACAGGATCAATTTATTTGTAACTGTCATGATTGTGGCTAGTTTTGAAAAGTGTAGCAAGTTTGTTTTCACGATCTTGTAAATATTGTTACATGTTAAAATATACGTTTTTTATGTTTTATTTTCGGAGATATAATGTGGAATGTAACTACCCGTCAATAACACTATTCTACTTTGTGAATTCACATAATCATATTGTACAGTCATACATTCTCGAATACATCTATTTTCGGCACTGCACTTCTATTTTTGAGCCAATCCTAGCAACTCTGAGTCAGAAGGCGGGGCATACACCGTAGACCAATCACAGAGGACAACACACACATTCACATCTTATATGATTATTCACTCCACTTAAAGGGTGACGGGAGGGTGGATGGAGTAAATATACACCAGCCTCTAGTGTAATATATTAAAATAGTTAAATTTGTGACCCATTTAGCCCAATATAAGCAGACTTACAGAGTTCTGGTAGTTCTTCAGCATGTCAGCTTTAGGTTTTAAGTAATAGGCAGGTGGCACAGAGTTCTCGTCCCGACAGTACCACTCCTCCAAGATCCGGGTGTCCAGTCCTGCCTCCACTGCTGCATCCAAGATCATCTCGAACTCGGCCGACTCCACCTCGCCAGGGACCCGGATGCTGCCATATTTCTCGCCAATGAGCCCCTGAGCATATAATAAAGAATGGATCTGGTTGATATACAGAACTGTAATCGGTTTTGATTTCTATAAAATACGTGACAACCAATAGTAATAAAATCTGAATTATTTTTTGTGCATAGTCAAAAGGGTGTGATTATACGATCAAGTGACACTTATTTAGCAAAGATGGTTGACCAAAAACATTTAATTTTGACTAAAAAAGCACAGGACGGATTACAGACCACATGGTTCTTGGCAATAGGTGGTTGTAATGGACTTGCCAACATAAAGGCTTTGAGCTTCAGGGTTTACCGCGGGCAGGCTTGCCTTCTTTAGCAAGCTATTTAGCCATCCCAGTGTGATTGTTGTCTGTGCCACTGAGATTAGCAAGCCAATTTGCTACATTTGTCAGCGTCTTTGTGTACAGAATCCCAGAACCGCCACAGTGACAGTCAAATTGTGCTGGAAAAGTCTAAATACTAATTATATAAAACCCTTCAGAGCTGCAACCTTCTTTGGTTATGTTTATAAAATGAAAGTGTTGTGAATTAGCTAGTTTGTGACTTTTAACTTGCGTTTAACCCCTTGAGCGAGTAGTGTAGAGAAGTCACGTACATACACCTGGAGCAGTGGGCAGCCAAACGTACAGTTTTTACTCATTATAGGGACTCAAACTTCGCAACCATCTGCGCTCTAACCATCTAGCCACGACTTTCTTTTTATTCTACTAAATAACGCAGAGACTGTTTACCTTAGTAGTTGTTTAGAACTTAAATTGAGTTAAATTGAATAAGTAAATTGGTAATCGCTCAAAAACTCTTCACCTCAGCTAGGACAAAGCACTCGAAACCTACAACTCTCTAACCATTAGGCCACAACACTCAGATTCGGCTAAAATATTTGGTTTATTCATTACAAGTATCTCAGTTATGAGAGTTAATAGCATTATATCTATTGATCTCATGGGATTAAAACTCTCAGTATAAAGGACTGAAATCTGCAACCTACAGCTTTCTAATTAAAAGTCCACAACAGCCTATATTTCTGAGAAAACCATTTTAAATACTATATTTTTACATTTTAAAGACATTTATTTTGTTATAAGAGTTTTAAGCTCAATAAGTAGGGGTCTAGAATTCAAGAACAGTACACGGATTCAAACCAATGACCAATTCTCTAATAATTAGGCCACAGCTGTCTCTACTTCTGCTAAAAAAATAAAATTTTCTAATAACTGACGTTATAAATATTATATTTAAAAATAATATGAAGTTGTAAAGAAAAATGGTTAAACAAAGAAAATATACGTTTAAACGACAGCAACATGAAGTGTCATTTTCTTGAACTTATATTAATGTTGTTAAGCAAATAAAATCCCAACAAAGCCTTTGTCAGCATGACAAATAAACGCCATGATGAAACTGCAGTTGACGTTATTTCTGTTTGCTTTCGTGTCTCAAACAGTTCGAATTTTAAGACTAATCAAACACACCAATAAATCATTCAGTAACCTTTCAAGATTCTTGATTTAATAAGTAGTGCGTGTAAAGATGCACACGTTTTCTTTTTTTAGAATGGCTGGAGTAAAGCCCACTGCAAACCAGAAACACTAGCTATAAGACAAATGTCGGGCTGAAACTCGAGATGCTGTTTGTCTTCCTGGCATCTGAGACGCACAGTCTCACACAGGCACGCGAGACAAACATCTATCTTATGTTTTATCACACGGGGTCAGAGACGCCACACAATCTCACCGCCGCCTGCTGTTCTAGTGTGTGTATGTGAAGACGACTCCACACTGCCATCTGTTGTGCTAGACGCTTCCACAGAATCCATTTGGTTAGTCTACCAACTCATATTATCTTTATCCTGAAGTCTGGTCCTTGCGAAAACATCTCATGGATTCAAAATGTGGTTTTGCAATGCATGCTAATGGAATCTTCTGTTTTCACTGTCCTCTTGAGGTCTTAAGATCTACATTTCTGCTCTAAGGATTACGCCGGCCTGTGTCGTCCATGAGAAGGATGGAGTCACTTGGGGACCAATCAGCATCCAGAACCACCATCACCACAGAGTTTGTAAAGTAAGAAAGCCGGTGGAGACTGATTGTGCTTCTAGAGGTCTCCTATACCAGTATGAACGAGAATATCAGGCTGATTTTGCAGTATTGCGTGAATGAATTTTCTTTTTATTGGTTTATACTTACACTTAATTTAACACATTTGTTTCATTAAATCATTTTTTTATACTGGTAATGTGACACAAAGACATTGCTAATCAAACACAGAAAGCATTGTGACAGGTCGAATTAATTGGAGTTCCTCACGAGGCATGAAGCACAGGAACTACAGTTTGCAAGGTCTGGAAAAGTGAATAAGATGATCGAACACGCTGAACGTCCGGTTGAAAGAGCCTGAGAAGAACTGGTTAAAAAGAAGAGAGGCTCTTCTGTTATATGGAAATGGTTTGGTTTTAAAATCTCCAACTATCAGTACTATGCAAGTTGTGTAGCTAAGGTGCTTTAAAACGGATTTGTCCTGTTTTTGAGAAAGAAATTGTGCAAGCTGTTTTTGAATCATTGCGGGTTGGTTTTTGTCCCATATTTTTATCTTTTTTTGAAGCAACCTCTCATGCAAATTATCTCACACGCATTTTTTGAAGGAGCCACCTTTCCGACTTTTGATTGGGTAGAACTCGACATCATCGTCATTTTGATCGTTTTTTTAACTGTCTGGTGGGGAGGGCGGGTCTTTGTGTTGGCAGTGTAATATAAAAAAATGGCAGATGTTTCTCCAGGTTTTCCATAGTGACTAGTCTCTTACTTCAATCCTGCCTATAAAAGTAAAATTAGGTCTACTAAAACTAAATATGTATACATTTTTCTTCCCAATTCTGTGATATCAGTGTAATATCGATACCGTCTGGACAGTTTATACAGTATATCGTGATCTGAACTTTAACTCATTTCGGCCATGGCTAGGTTCTTCCTCGATTTATTTTTCTCTCTTTCTTCCTCAGAGATTTTGCTTCCAAGCCAGTGTCATCTTTCTGCTTGCTCACTTCTCAAAGCCACAGTCAATGTCCTAAGTCATTGTTAAGCTTCCAGACCGTCTGAGGCTGTGAAAAGCTTCATAAGGAACTTGATCTTCTCTGTGTCGCTGCATTACACTGTAAGGTGACTCGATTCTTCCACGCTTCCTCTCGACTGTAATAACATCTTGACGTGCATGTTAGACTTTTCTTTTATTCCCTCTTGTTACGCCGTGTTTCAGCCTCTCAACTTTCCACGTTTTGCTTCTTCTGACGCTCTTTCCCCTCAGGCAAGGGCCCGTGAGTTTCAGTCGTGTTACTCTTCTAAGTTCTTTTTCTCAAAAGTGCTGATGTGGAAAGAAAACCGTGGTATCTTGGTCCTCATGGAAAGCCATAAAGAGTCATTTGATAGAGTTGTAATAATTTATTGTTAATATTTAATTAATTAATTAATTAATTTATTTTAATATTTAGTCAGTTTTGCATTATTCAATGAACTTATCAACACATTCAGTCAAGTTTAATGTAAAAAATTGCTTTCGTGATTTGTCATTTGTTTTCAGGCCTATTTAAAGTCTAAATTATCATCTTTTAGTTTTTATTTTACTTTTTCAATGAAATATTTTCCTCTTTACGTTGGGACTTCAAACTCCATTAGATAGCAAGAAAGCTAACCGGTTTGGTTTGAGCGCAATATACAACTGAGGGTTTACGTTCATGAGTTCAGCAGATGCTTTTATTCCAAGCAGCTTACATTTCTGGTTTTACAATCAAGCAACGGCATTTTTTTCCCAGGGGTTCAAACCTTTCGCTGTTGGTGTTTGATTGCTAACGGTGAAGCTGCGTATTGCTAAAAATAGCCAATCATTTCAAACAGAAGATATGTAGGTGATGTATACTGTATTTAAAAATGTAATTTCCGTCCGGGTGCTGGAGTTCCAGCAGCGCTTCAGCCTGTTTCCATTCTAATCACAGTATTTCTCTCAATCTCCTCCTAGTTCTTTCGCTTTTACCCATCCTCTCCTGTCACGCTTAAATTAAAAAGTTCCAATCTGCCCAGAGACCTTCTCCAGAGACTCCGGTACGCGCAACCTAAAACTGTCAGCCACAAACCATCACACTCTCTCTTTCCCTGATCAAAGCCGCAGTGTCAGAAAGTGAAATAAACATCTTCCATCAGTGACACAGAACCTGTATTGTACAGTGCTGGACCACGGGTGACAAACTCAACTGGAACCGGGGCCAAAACTCAAAGAGCACTTTAAGTCGGGGGCCAAACACTAAAATATTTCTATAACACTAAAACTAAATACTATTCCAGGATTATAAATACAGAATAAATGGGCTTCAATTGTAAAGAACCGTTGTTTTCCATCAAAAATTTATACTGTCAAAAATATTCAGGTCAGAAACATGCGTCCAAACAAACAATACAAAAATAAAATGCTACAAAAGTTAAATTTTATTATAAAATAAATGTTATAAATGATACAATTGTAATTAACAGAGGACATGGCAGCCAAAGTGTGGCATTAATCAATCAATCAATCAATCAATCAAAATGTATTTCAAATTTCAAATTATTTCATTTATTTCAGACAATCAAAAGAGTGCTTTAAAAGAAAAAAATACAATCCTTGAATCCTTCGTTTGCTATCAAAATAAAAGCCAAGATTTCTAGCAGTTACAAAAGGGATAGACAAATATAAAATAAAATCTGGCTTTTCTTTGGTGGTAACAACTATGACTTCAGTCATGTCTGTGTCATCAATTTGTGTCAACAATCACTTCGGATCCTCGGGCGTATTATTAATACCAATAATACGGTCTTGCGGGCTTGGTATAACTTGGTGGACAGGATGGGCCTTGAGTTTGACACATGCGTATGAGTAAGACCAACTCAGAAATTCCATGCATGGATCAACACCTAACAAAGCTTTCTTATCTCTTATCTCTCACCACATCTCATGTCCGACGGGAACAGTCTATTTGGCTGGCAGGAGTGAGATGAGCTTTTCCTTCAAAAACTGACCTCCATTCCTTCTCATGTTAGATAATAAAAGTCTCCTATAAAAAAAGGTAATCACTACACAGTAATGGAATTAGAAAGGAAAATATATCAATGCTACTACCACTTACAAACAATTCACTTAATTTAAATTACCACCAAAAATATCCCATTTAATTACATTAAAGTAGTTCTCTAGGTTGTTTTTTTAGCCTCTTCATCGATGTCTGAGTCAGGAGGAGTAAATCCCAGCCTCACTGAACCAAATATCCCACAACACATCATAAGCTTCTCCAATCCACATGATAAATTGGTTTTTACTATTAATCAACATCAGAAAAACCACACAAACACAAGGATATAATAATTTCACAATAAAAGATCTTGCAGGTTTCGAACCTGACTGAGATGAAGTGCTTTCTTCTTCAAACAATGCAATAGGATTAATTTCCAGAATTAATTTTGAGTTTGGATTAACAACTTTTTGCTTTTTCATCTTTTATCTGAGAAACCGAGAAGGGTTTTCAATTTTACAGAACATTCATGGAACCCAGGGAAACATACATAAGTGAAAGGCAAACAGATAACATGTACCTGAAGAGTGCAAATATCTCCTGAACAAACCCCAAAACTATGAGTAACCCGGATGAAAGAGCTGGAGACGGAAAGCACTAGGAATAAAAAGTGAGGAAGAGATGCCAGAGCAGAAAACAATTAAAGAGCGCTTCCAGTGTGAAGGAGACAGAGCATCATGGGGAAAAAAGGAGAAGGTCTGGGAAATAAAGGAGAAATTGAAGGTGTCCTGCTGTGCTATTTTAGACATGAAAATATAATGTGTAGTTACATTTAAGACATACAAATATTGGAAAACGTTTTGGGAAATCTTCAATCCTGAAAACCTGAAAGATTCATGCATGAGATAACTAAACCTAGATCTGTTCCCGGGGGCAGCCCACTGCTCCAGACATGTGTGTGTGTGTGTGTGTGTGTGTTCGCTTTTTGTTTGTGTGCGTGTGTTGAATGCATATCACACCTGAATACAAAATGTTTCTCCATAGTTTAAAATGGACACTTTTGTTTGGTTTACATCTTTGATAAGAGTTTCTTGGATAAAAGCATTCATCTTTAACAACGACAGTTTGCGTTAAAGACTTGTTAAATAATTAGCTGGTACTGTAAATGCACTGTAAACACACACTTGTTTAGATCAGTTGTAAGGCCTTCAAACACACCTTCCAAAGACTCTTCACAACACATCTTCTGTGCAAACACGCACTTGCATTTATATCATAAATTGGGGCCCCACTATTGACTTACATGCAAAACAATCTGTTCTCTCTCTCCTTACTGTAACCCGAAACCAAATCTCAGTTATAACCTCTGCTTTAAAATTACATCTTAACCCTCGAAAACATTTTCAAAGTTGTGGGGCCGTAGACAAAGACCCCACAAGTACACAATGGGTCCACAATTGTGTGCTAAATGCAGGAACACACACACTCACACACACACACACACGCACACACACACACACACACACACACACACACA
>MU204179.1:3911153-3963653 GCA_017309775.1 Paedocypris sp. Pulau Singkep
AGAGAGAGAGAGAGAGAGAGAGAGAGAGAGAGAGAGAGAGAGAGAATAAAGTGTTAAGCGTGTTAAGTGTTTATCAGTATGTCCACTAGGGACAGTATTGAAATTGTGCGACACAAACTCAACAATGTTCACTACAAGGTGCCTTAAATTCAAAGTTCCCAGTTTTTAAAGATCTAGTAAAGTAAATTGTTCTTAACCAAAAAAACATGTACAAGTTGTCTACACTTCCCAATAAACATCTTTAGCGAATATAAAATGGCCTGTTATATTTCCCCATGCCTTTTCATGACATCATTTAATCTTTTCAAATCAATTTGTATTTTAATTTAATATTCCCTGATATTTGAAAGTCATGATTCATAATTCGTTTGTCCTACTTTTTTTTAAACACCCCGCTTTTACATGGGTGTGAAACAGCACTCAAATAAAAAAAATAAATCATGTAAAACACACACACACACACACACACACACACACACACACACACACACACACTATAAGTGTTTTATGTTTCATGTTTAATACCAAATGTATATGTGTGTATTTTAAATTAGTATATGCGTATATGTATTGTCTGTGTAAAATAATAAATATATATAATGGAATATTTACAGTTCAGTATATATAATGAATAATGATATAATTAATAATTATAATTTCCATAGATAATTTTTATTTCATTCTAAAGACTAGTTTTAAAATAAAACCTCATATATTTGTAGACTTGTTACTTGCATTGTGATTGACAAATGGCTGTGAAGATAAAATGAGCAGATGGTTATTTATTTTTATTGCATTATTGCTTCTGGCAGTGGAGCAACTGTTTTGATTCATATAGTGAGTGTGATCAGTCATGCTTTCACACACACTCCCGCACAAACACTCTTATAAACCAGCCTTGATGGATTTGGACTCTAAACTAACCAAGCAGTCAAGATTGTGAAGGAACAGCTTTCGGGAAACACATGATATGTTCGGAAGCATACGCATCTGGACATGACAAACGCGACCTTCTAGAGTCTCTCTACTGCTTTGAGAAAGAAATATGGTTTCAGGCCAGATGTTTGGGTGGAACGATTTAATAATAACTAATGATTGTGGCAAAATAGAATTCTTCAGGAAAATTCAGTATTCATTACATTAATAATACACTGATAAAATTAAAGACATTTTTTTAAAAATGTTCAAAAAAACTTTACATTTTTTGTAGACATGTTTTACATTTTCAAATATGAATGTAATATTAATATTTACAATCATTTATTTAGTTGTCACAGTTTATTATTTTTTATAAAATACTTCGCCAGTTTTATTGCTACCAGTAGAAAATGTAAAAAAATGAATATACTTAATATATGATTAAATGACAATTTAAATTTTGAGACGGACAGTAGCAATTTTGAGACTCAGTCTGGCTTGATGATCTTCCTGTGGCTGAGAGCAATTTATTATCTAAAGGGTAACGTCTTATTTGATCCTATAAACGCATGAGTAGATTCTGGGATGAGATCCGAAATGAATGATAGCTAGAAATGCCATTTACGACCGAGTCGCCGGTGAACTTTGAGAAGACAACTAACTCAAATGATGACCATCATGAAAAGCCAATTTTAAGAGAAATAGTTTTTTTTTTTTTATTATTTAAGATGTTCCAGTGTACCAAGTGAGCCACAATTTGGTAGTAGATAAAAAGAGGGAGAGAGAGAGAAAGAGAGAGAGAGAGAGAGAGAGAGAGAGAGAGAGAGAGGCGCCTGTAAGTAGCTTGATTTAAGTGACTGTTAGCTTACACACCCCGCAGAGGGAACGTTGTTACTCAACCTTTAGAGCAGTAACCAGCCTTCATGCCTTCATCTCACATCACATGCTTCCCACAATGCATTGCTCCAGAGTTCCACTGCAATTAGACTACTGCTATGGCAACCAGCTGCTTACCCCACTCGTCTTCACAAATTTAGTGTGAGAGAGAGAGAGAGAGAGAGAGAGAGAGAGAGAGAGAGAAAGATAGAGAATGAGCTTCAGTCTATATCTAGATAAAAACAACTCCACTTCCAATCTGATAGTTTTTTTTTCCCTAATACATTTATGTTAAGAATGAGAAGTCGTGCACTACCAGCGTCTCACGAAGGCTCAGACGAAAGAAACGGTTTAAACCTTGACACAGGCTTCATTTAACAGTTTAACTTTCAATAGATTTCCCTCCTTTTTTCACACTTTCTCATCTGATGCTTCAACTAAAGCTGACAGATCTAATGTCTCATCACCAGCTCGAACACGACTTTGCTTGAATTCCCTATGGATTGTGAAGAACTAAACTCTTTTCTCAAGGTGAGAAGAAAAAATAAACCTGAAATAGAATTCTTTATGATCTGTTGTATGTGGGAGTTTCAAAAGTTTACAGATTTGGTTCAAAGAATTCAGTAAATTTTACAACATACTCATAAAATTCCTTCTGACAAATAAGACTGTATTAATGAATACAATATATAATTATACGATTATCCAGAGGTGTAAAGATTACCTGAACACCATACTTGAGTAAAAGTACAAATACCTTACTGTAATAATTACTCCATTGCAATATACATGTCACCAATTCCATGTATGAAAAGTGAGAGAAAAGTCGTATTTTTGTACTGAATTAAGGTTCAACAAACAGCATGAAATGTGAAAAAAAAAACTTATAAACAAAGTTATTTATGAGGTTTTTACTCCCATCACACAAATGAAACCTCAGCGTTTCAAAGTGGCAGAACAAAATAGATAAATAACAAAGTCAGTCTGTCAAATTCAGTCCATAAATGTACTAAAAAGTGAAACCGCTAATTCACGTTTGCATGGCCCATTACAAATTGTGGATAAATGTTCACGTGATTTAGTTCATAAATAGCAGCCAGTGTGAACTAAGACTAAAGAATACAGATACTCAATCACAAATGTAGTCAAGTAGAGAGTAAAAGTTGCTTATATTATTGATACTCAGTACAAGTGCAAAGTAGCCCAAAATATTTAAGTAATGTCCATTTACTCAAGTATTTTACACAACAGAGATTATCACCCATTTATCAAGCTATGTCTAGGTCACAGGGAGCTTGAGTTAATCCCTGCCACTCTAGACCTTAAGGCGGGATACACACCGTGTATTAGCGACCAACAAATCACAGAGGGACACACACATTCACACTCACTCACAACTATGAGCAATTTCCAGACTCCAATTCTTCTGAACACATGTTTTTGACTATGAAAGTCAAACTAGAGGCCTGGAGGAAACCCCCAAGAACACACATACTCCATATCAAAGACCACAACCGTGCCGCAAACGAATTTCTCGAACATGACCTTCTCGCTGTGAGGTGAGAAAAAAACCTAGCTTTTTTATTTCTGTTTCCTTGGAAATGCTAGAGACTGAAGCACCAACATACGAAGCGTTTGTAATCCTCACGCATCATCATGACCTTAAGCAAAGTAATTAATACAGTAGTTCAGCCTACAACGTCTCATCCTGATCCTCATTCTTTCCCGCTTTAGTGTCCTGAGGTGAAGTGCACTTTTAAAAATTCATCAAGATGAAGTGTTGTAGAAGAAACTGAAGGTCATTGTTTGAAATCACAAAAAAGGTCAAGTTGCAAGGAAACAGCAGCAACATCAGCTTGAAAATGCTGATGTTCTCAGCTGTTCAAACTTTTTTTTAAACAAAACCAGATATAAATTATAAAAAATAAAAGATGGCATAAAGTAATTTCTTATGTAATTGTTTTACCATACAAGTTGTTTAGTTGTCGGCCCTAACTTTGTTGCACAAATAGTATCTTTATCAATGTACTCTTATCAATACACTCTTATTTTTGGATTAAATAAAAAATTTCATAATCATTTGATAATCATCCATCCAACATTTTATGAACGTCTTTGTTTCAGGGACACGGAGAGCTGGAGCAAATCACAGAAACTCACACCCCCTGGATTAGTGGCCAACCAATTACAGAGCAGGACACACAGACACACACACTTCCACACCTATGGGGAATTTTTCCTACTCCCACTCCAACAGCGTGTGAGTCAAGTAAGTAGCAACCGTGCAAAAACGTTTTCTAAAAAAGACTGCAACTAATAATAATTGTTGTTGCTGTTGCGTGCATTATTGGGTCAGAATCCATAATTTATTGGGTCATTTTTGGGCCAAATATTGATTAAAATCCTGCCACCTGCAATAATTATTTTAGCTTTGACTATTTCTTTTTTTCATTCATTTCCTTAACCATTAAAAAACAATTAAATAATAACAATTATCAGCATTCCATTGGGCTTGATTCCACTTCAAAAGCATATTTTTATGTGCAAATGCAAATACTGTATGCTAACCGCAGTGTAAACCGCCCAGTAATCAAACTGCACCTCTGCTGTCGTCATGGCAGCCAAGTGGCATTACCAAGAGCCTTCAGCATCTCTCTTAGCCTCACTGGATTATTCAATTCACCGTGTTGTTTGCATGGAGACAGAACTTGGTGTGAGTGTGTGTGTGATACGTGATCAAGTTGACTTGAGGCTAACTGGAAGCTAGTGAAGTTGACACAGTTGTTGAGATGGTCAGTTGTGGTGTGAGGAAAAGACCCAGAGCCACATTCACACAAGTGGAACATGCAAATTCTACACAGAAAGACCTTGACCTGACTTTAACACCAGGCCTTTCTGAGGTCAACGCTTTTCTTTTATGCTGTCACAACACACAAGAGTTTTTTTTTTATCTTTACTATGTGAATCTTAGTGGCTTCGACAATGAATGGATGAGTCCTTATCATCATTCTGCTATCTTTAGAAAAATATTCATCCTTAGTACTACTGCAAACATTGAATATAGCATTTATACACTACAGCTTCTCAAATTGTTTATATAAATATTAAATACACTTGTACTGTATAAAGTTTTATTAGTATTTATTCTATATTAAGTTGTTAATGTAAAATTTTATTTGGAGAGGGAGAGAGAGAGAGAGAGAGAGAGAGAGAGAGAGAGAGAGAGAGAGAGAGAGAGAGAGAGAGAGAAATAGAGAAATGGATGAATGAATGGAAAGATAGAAAGAATGACTGAGGAATAGACTGATGGATAGATACACTGATAAATGGAAAAATAGATTGATAAAAACACACAAACTGAAGCTTTTCAGAAATATATTATTCTCTGTTATAAAATATAGGTTTAGTTTAAGTGAACTGTAACTTGAAAGTGTGTTTAAAGTCTATAAACTTTTACATTAAGCTGATTATAGCATTTTCCTTAATTCTTTGCGAATACTGTAAAATCCTATCAGTCCCACACTGTCATGCTACAAAGCTTCCAGGAATGATCTCTACTGCTAAAAGGCTTTTTCTTCAGTGCACATGCGTGATTTCTGTGTGTGTGTGCGTGTGTGTGTGTGTATGCGCGTGTGTGTGTGCGCGCGCGTGTGTGTGTGTGTGTGTCGTCTGTAACTGGACTGAACTAGTATCCCATCTCTGGCAAGCAAACGCTGGCCGACAAATAAAATAAATAAATAAAAGATTAAAAATGCACATGTACACACTCAATCCAGCCACTGGCCCCCCACCCCCGCCCCCCTCGGGACATCAGGAAATAGAATCAAATAACGGTGACCACAGAGAATCACGATTTGCCACATCGTATTTTCTGGTTGAGAGAACTCCTCTTTCTCCCTTCTGCTTTCCCTCTTCGTCTCTCAGCTTTCTTTTCACACCTTCTTTCTCTCACACACACTCCAATCCTTTTTTATTTTCTGCTTCTTGAACTTTAAGCGGATGAAACGTCATTAGGGTTAAAACTGCTGTGTGAATATACAATGGAAGCCACATAGTACATGACAACACAGGCTGAAGAACCATGACACATTAGCGTAAAAATCTCGTTCCATGTCTTGACCATTAATTCAAGACTAGTCGAGGCAGATGACCTTCAAGTCACCTTCATCTCCAGGCATCACACCTGATAGGCTGAAGTAGATATACTGATGAAGGTACAATCAGTGATGGCAGAACTCATCCAAGATAGAGGATGAGAACTGAAGTAAAACAATCATACACACACACACACACACACGTACACAGGCGCAGATTTTCATCCAGTGTGTTTAGAGATGTATAATAGCAAACCCAGTTTTAAATGAATGTAAGAGCAAGAAAAAAAATATATAATTGCCTCAAAATATTGACCATATACACAAATCCATTTAGTTCAAATTCAGCTAAATAAACCTGTTGCTTATGGTAATAGTGAACAATAGAGATAACATGCTTACGTAATCACCCTTTGAGAATAATTGATTTAAATAATTGAATAATTGAGAATACATTATTTAAAAGGCTATAAAGAATCAGGGATGATATTCTTCCTTAACAAGCAGACGATTAACTGGAATGTCAGAATTCACATTTAAAAATCACCAGAACAAACAAACAATATGAAAAGTGAAGCTCATTTTTTATTTGATTGAATTCTTTTTCTCAGAATTGATCACGACTGTAATATGACTTTCGGCATGATAACGAAGATGATTTCAGTTAAACGAGACATTATTTTTAAAAGATTTGTTTCCTGATGAAATGCGGCATGAATCACCATAACATCTTTTCTCCAGATCCGGTATTTGTTTGTCAAATTACTCGATAGGAATCTCCTGAACGCTTCATTCTCTCAACGCACAGTATTTGCATTGCAAATGTTTCATCGTTGAAATGACGGGCAAGATGGAGATGGATTTCAGAACAACGTCCCGAGGGCAAATATAAGAGAGACGTGTTGTGGTGGTTCAGGAGGCGTATCAGTGCCTGGATTGCTCACCAGTCCCTCAGCTACTCTATCTTTCCGACACAGAGAACCAAAGAGAGAGACGCAGCAGGTTATGGTGAACAATAAAAAGAGGAATAAAAACTCGTTTATCATGAACCGAGAGTTGACTGATGCATTACCTGGAACTCAATGCCGTAATTTTCCCTGCAGAAGTCTCGTAGCTTGGGATAGACATGTTCTTTCAAGGCGTTCCTCTCTGCTTCTGTATCTGTGACAGGAAACAACCAGCGTGAGCATCCACAAAGGATAATACAACAGCTAAATAAATAAGCTTTTATCAATTAATCTTGGTGACACTAAGATTAATAACGTTGGAAAGCAAATGCAGTTTGGAAGGAAAATTATTAAAAAAAAAATGTTTGAAATTGATAATAAAAAGATAAAAGTTGATATAAAAGTGGATTAAAATACATCACACGGCTTTGGGCAGACTGGAAAAATACTAGTTTAGTGTAATCACACTGGGTGCATCACACAACATTTATTTATACTTTTTTTAGTTAGTATTTTTAGTTAGAATATAATTTACATATAACTAAATACGAAAAAATTATTATATATACATATACGTACAAACAGTGGAGGACAAAATTACTTGCCCCCCTACAAAAAAAACATTGTTTAAAAAGTTTCAAAAGAGCTTTAAAAAAATATGCAGCTTTATTAGACATCCTAATCACCTGTCTAAAAAACACTTTTGAAAAAAAACTTTTGAAATACGTTTAAACCAATGACCATTTTCATATGTATATGTACAGTACATAAATAAGAAATGGAAAGCAAATGTTGACTGACAAACAAATGACAACAGGTGATCACTACCTAAATACACTAATGAGCACACAGGTGAAACAGATAACACAAGTGACTACAACAATCCCAGAAGGTGGGAAACCGAGGCTTATGGGAGTTGTTGTTCATGGTGACATGACAGTATTTATATACAGTATACATTAACATTTTTTGTAAAATGGAATTTTTTGGCTCACTTTTTCAAAAAATACTCCAGATTCACAAGAGAAGTCCAACACATAAATACATTTTTATTTTTTTTTTGGTTTGACAGCAAAAGCATGATGCCATCGCACAGTAATAGCCATTGAAACTGTGATGTACAAATATATGGACAGACAGACAGAATCAGTCAGAACTCCTTTATTATATTTATAACAAACAAGTTTTAAGAGAAACTGACGATTGCCTCACTTTCTCAGATACCCATACGAAAAACAAATCAATCAATTACAAAAGTCTATTTTTCCTGCTCACACAGTGCACTTTCTACAAAGACCACCGCCTGAAAACAGAAAATCCCCTGCTCACATCCCCACTGCTGTCTCTTACAGGCACAGTGACAAACTCCACGTCTGAGACAACACTGAAAAGCTGGGATTCAGAATCTAATTTAAGCCCCAAAATGGAAGCGTTTTCCAGCTTTAGCCAAATCTGACAACAAGCAATGTGACGCAAAACGGAGAAAATTAGGTTGTTGCGAGCGGCTGCACAATGTTTCGTGTAAATGTCAAACAAGACGTGACAGAATCGTGATCCTCAAACGTCATGTTTTTTGCTCCTGTAAGGCACGAGTTGCTTATTTAATTATCCGCACTGTCCTGGATCACATGATCGTCACGCGACTTGTTTTGATGATGAAATGCCTTTAAGCACTCACGCGCAGAATTCTACGCTTAATCGTTTGACCGAAAAAGATGTCAGAATTTTTCCCCAACCAACAGCGGAGCGCGGTATTAAATATTACATGACGATGTCAAAGAGCGTCAGGGCAGCATGAGCCATGCGAGCTGACACATTGAGGGTAACCAGGCTTATGCTGTTTCCAGTACAGTACGACACACAGCTGCTCTCGCCATCCAGAGAAGAATACAGACAGAAAGCACTTTGTGACTTGATTACATGCAAAACTGTGAGTTTAAAAGCATAAAAAATAAACAGCAATTCCAATTGTCTCAATTATCTTCCCATATGAGGAAAAATCTTGTGTCTTGTTTGACCATTTTTTCATGTTTTCCTCCAGTACTTGTCTGTAATGGTTTTATTTTATCGGTTGTTTTATACCTGACCACTGTGTCTGCAGCAACTAGTCTAGTTAAAGTTCAGAGTGTTAATACAGAGCGCGTTAAAGTCAAGTGTCATTTAACATTGACCATGAGGGGTGAGCAAGCCAACTTGTGACAGTAGCTAGAAAAACAAACAACAAAAAATCTAGGGAGGATGAAATCTTGCAAGTCTTCTGCAAAAATACTACACAGAGATGAACTCTACACTCAGAAGAACACTACACAGAGTTGAACACTACACAGAGAAGAACACTACACAGAGTTGAACACTACACAGAGAAGAACACTACACAGACTAAAACACTATACAATGAAGAACACTACACTCAGTTGAACACTACATAGAGTTGAACACCACACAAAGAAAAACAGTACACACAGTTGAACACTACACACAAAAAAACATTACTGCACAGAGAAGAACAGTGCACAAAGAACACTACACACAAAAGAAAAACGTTACACAGAGTTAAAAACTCTACAGAGTTGAACACTACACACAGAAGAAAAATAAACAGAGAAGAATACTACACTGAGTTGAACATTACACACAGAGGAACACATTACAAAGTTGAACACTACACAAAATTGAACACCACACACAGAAGAACACAACACAGAGAAGAACACCGCAAAAAAAGCACTACACATAGAAGAACACTACACGCAGAAAAACTCTACACACACACAGTTGAATATATACAGTATCAATCTTGCACATTCAAAGCAGTTTCGGTCACCTACATCACATTTTCATTTTTGTAGGTGTGCAAGGTGTTATTGACATTATTAAACCCTAAATTATAGCTGCGTTTGTCCTCTTCCATAAATGATCTAGAATCTTAGGTTAAGGCCATGGAGCAGATGCTCCCATGAGGCTCTCAAATGCTCCTCGAGCAGCACGAGCACTGCAATGATGGTGGCAAAATCCAGATCAGTATTAATAGAGCTGTCTGAGTCTGAAGCAGGAGACTCGGAGAGATTAGATGAGGTTGCTCCCGACAAGATGGAGGATGATGCAATAAGACTTACTCGCCATCAAATGCGCTTGACCGCACGTGCCGTGTGTGAATTCACATCTGTGACTAAAATTCATTCCTGTTGGCAATCCATTAGCTAAATGACATTAGTAAACTAATTATGAAATGCTTAAAGGCACACATATTATCAGAACGCTCAATGCGCATAATTCTCCATCATTAATAATCGCCATTTGAGTCAGTTTAAAGTACGTGCTTGTGATATAGTATGAAAGCCTATACAGTATATATGTATGTTTGTGTGTGTATGTATAAATGTCCATTTAGATGTGAAAAATATCTTTAAAGTTGAACCATACAACTAATTTTGAATGGATATCTGTGAAAGGACTATTTTAAGTTCTTGCATAATTTAGCTTGGAGTTAAATTGTCTCTTCTGTTCAAGATCTGCTTTTCCTTGATATAATTAATAATCTTTAATTATACTCATAAAATATAATGCCTGTCATTCATGCTGGTTAACAGTAAAACATGCCAACTGCTCACAGACACTACCACTAGAAGATTTTACAGTAATAAGAATCCATTGACAGAAAAAAGCAATGCTATCACACATCATCTAAACCTCCATTTCAGTCCAGCAATTGCAGTCCAAACGGCCCCTTAAATCATGAAGCTGACCTCTACTGTACTTTATAATGATACTGAGAACATTTCTCTCCATCCACAAAACGAGCCTGTTGGGTGGCTTTTGAGAATGTACAGAAACCAAAACCCCTTTTAAATTTGTACCACATAAAGTGCACCATCTAGTGCTTATGGAGCAAAAACATTGCCCCGATTCTAACGACTGGTTCAGTCACAGGGCAACATCATGTATATTTGTTCGGTTTTATTTCGGTTATGCACGCTTTAAGATCATACAAAAAAGAACAATTTCCTACTAAGAAGGAAGAGCACTAGATTGATAATTTATTATATAAAAACTACAATATAAAAAGAAAAGTCTAGTCGCTAGCTCTTTTAAGACGATGCGCAATAAGAAATAAATGGGAATAAATGTCTAGCTTTAGAAACTGTCTAATTTTAAGACAAGGATTAAAAAAATGCAAATTACAACATGTAAAAATAAATTACTCATCCGACATGCATTTTTACTTTAGTATAAATCAAAAAGACCACATTCAGCCACACTAGTGTGCAAAATAAATCCCCAGGAGCGAAAATCATGTGATAGAAGCTGCAGCTTACCATGATTCCTACTGGTTTAGACCAAGTAAGGGAATTTATTAAGATCTCGACACATTTGCGACGATCTAATTAATTCAGTGGTGTATCTTCACTCATCCCTCTCTGAACTCCTTTCCTTCTCCATCTCCCTCCTAACCCATTTCTACTTTCTCTTGGCTTGTTTACTCCTCGATTAGAAGAACTATTTTAAGGTCTCCCTGCAGCCCATATTTAAATCTCTGGCTGCATATGTGGTGCGCAGTTCCCATGATACTCTTTAATTCCGAGGTCAGGAGCAATGGGGTTAAAGCTTTTGATGTAAAAATAAAAAAACTCAACTATTATTTGCTTCTCTACTGTAAATTTGTTAAAGTCACAAAAACAATTAACTACCGTTTAGAATTTTACTCTTTTTGATTGAGCAGGGTGGAGTTTAGCTTGTGTTAACAGTATTTGGCTGTGAATCGAAATTGCTTTGTCACATTGTTATATTACAGTAGTTCACCGTGAAAGTTACTCGGTATTGAAGCTGCCTCAGGAAGACCTTAAAATCTGTATTAAGCGCAGACTGGCTCCTCTCAGAACTGCTTTTATCGAAGCACAGAGGACAAAGCTTCCAAAGACTTTATTATCGGCCATTCTCTGTGCTGAATTATGAAACTGCGAAATGTAGAACTGTGACTTTCATCTGAATCCACTGCTGCACAATCTTCCTTTTTACCATCGACGTAGAGCCATGATGCCTAAATTGTGGGTGTATTAACCATTGTCATTTTTAAACGCCACTGTAGTGCAAAATAGGACAACCTTTAGGTCAAAGTCATTTTCTAGTTTAGTCAAACGTGTGCAAAAGGTGCATCGTCTGTGCGAATCATTAACAAAGCTTGAAGCTGCATTCTGCGACCCACGGAATGAGAAGCAGGTAGATTGATGAAGAGAACAGTAATCATTTCTAAAGGTCAAATCTCAGATGAGTTCAGACTGATGCTAGTTTGTTTCTTTGAGGCGATGCATATATTATGCATTACTACCCTTATGCCCTTAAGTATTACACACACACACACACACACACACACACACACACATTCACACACACATCGAGACTTGTTATAGAAATATTTATAGTTTTAAAAGACAGACAGATAGATGGATAGGGGATGATTTGATCAATAGGTACACATATAGATACGTATATAAATAAAATAAAGAGATAGAGAGAGAAATAGAGATCTAGACACACATTATAAAAAAAATTATTGACAAACAGAAAAGACAAACAGATGAATAGATAATGAGTTGACAGATAGATCAACAGAGAGGAAGACAGACAGAATGACAGACAGATAGATGAATAGGTGATAAATCAATAAAACAGATAAGTAGTCTGGCCCACACATTAACGCATGTTATAAAAAAACCTATAAAGAAGGACGAACGGACGTACAGACGGACAGACAAATACACAGGCCCACATACACTCGCATGTTATTAAATAACTATAAGGACGAACAAACGGACGGACAGACAGACAGACAGACAGACAGTTTAGCCAGGTAGACAGGCTCACACACACAAACGCATGTTATTAAAGAACTATAAGGACGGACAGACAGACAAATGGACAGAGATTGATAAATGAATAGCTGATAGACAGACAGACAGACAGACAGACAGACAGGTCCACACGCACATTATAAAAAGAAATAACATTTGACAAACAAAGACTATGAAAATGTGATTATTAAATAGACAGAGACGGATTCAAAGGTGATGAGTCAATGGATAGTCAGACAAACAGACAGACAGACAGACAGACAGACAGATTAATAGGTGATGAGTTGTTAATTAGATATACAGACAGACATACATAGATGGTGAATTCGATTCACACACACATTATAAAAAGAAATTATAATAATTGACAGATAGAAAAGAAGGTGAAATGATAGATGAGATAGAGAGACAGACAGGTAGATTATAACATAATTAAATTCAAATCAGTGTGTATATTAAAAAAACACAGACACATATTTCTATTTGGACTAAAACAAGCCTTCAATACGGGTCAAGTATGGAGTAAGTGTTCGTACCATCGGGGTTGGCACAGATGAAGACGCGGACACTCCTGCCTGTGGGGACGTGAAACGGTGGGAGTGCGAGGACATTGCCGCTGATGGCGGCTCTGCGCAGAGCAGATTCTCTGGGACAGGGTTGCCTGCTGCCCACTCCAGACGGCCACATTGGTGGCGACTTCCAGCGCGGCTGCAGACAGAAATAACCTGGTTTAAAAATACAGCAAGACACTTGGACAAACATCTAAACGCTTCCACGTGCATTATAGATATTCCTCTAACCAGCCACTTATTCAGAATTGATTACGCTTTACAGTACTTAACTTTATCCATTAGATACTGTAAAGGTGGAAGAAAAATCAAAATAATTGAACTGAGACAATAAAAAACACAGGAAACATTAATATGATACATTCCACTCAAATTTGAGGTCTGGTCTTTCTGTGTAGCGTTTTCAGGCTCTCTCTTCATTTGCGTGGGTTTCCTCCAGGTTTCCAATAACATGTCATGGAAATATGAAAAATGTTCCCATAGGAGTGAGTGAAAATTTTAATGTGTGTGTCCTAATGTGTGTCCTAATTTATGATTGGTTGGTGAAAGTGAAAAATTGATAAGATTTGAAATGGGCAATTACACATTTCACACACACACACACACACACACACACACACACACACACACACACGCACACACACACACACACACACACACACACATAATGCTTGCTGTCTGCAATAAATAGACATAATGACACCACAAAGCAAAACTCTCATAATGTACACAGTACACACTTAGCCATATTCCTAGCGTGGTGCCATCTAGTGAATGCATTAATAAATAACCATCTGTGCCGTCTAACTTCACCCTTTAACAGTATGAGACATATTGCCTGACCTAGTACTGCTCACGAGATTCCCACAAGGCCAAGAGAGAGCGACTCACGCTATATGTCATATGACAATGACAACACGGCAGAAAAAAAATGCATAGACTATGTCACATTTCATACATGCCAAATATAAAACTTGTTTATCAGTGTTTCTTGTCTGACTGAATCTGATTTTAGACATCCCATACAATGTGCAGTATACTGATTTTACACAAGATTTGACACGAGGTACATGTTTATAAACAGATTAGGCACGTTGATTAATTGAGTTAACTCAATTTAAATATCAGTTTATATTGTTGTCAAAGCATGTTTAATTACACAAAACAAATAAACAAATAACCAAATGTCAGGTCAGGTGCTTTGGGAAGGTCCGATCACCTATCAGCCGCCGGATAAATGATGTATATATGCCATAGCCCCATAGAATTGAGTTTAATTATCATCATAGCTTAGGCTACTCCACTTCGAAATTAGCATATAGGTTAGTTTGGCTTTTAAAGAGGTGTCAGGACGAGGCACGCTCAGATACGCCCTGCGTGCGTCACCGCACTGAACCTTTTGGACTTTCTGATGTGGGAATAGCCCAATTCACTTATCCAATGACTTCACCGAAAATAAAAATGCAGAGTTGAACTTGAAGACTAAAATAATTAACCTAGTGACCAAACATTACTTTAAGTTTATTTGAGAGTGAAGTTCGGGGAGTGGAATAGTCAACCATGATTATTAATATGACACTGATTATTGGAATAAAATTGCCGGTGCTAATAAAAAACACACGACTATTGAATCAAATATTCCATTCAAAGACCGTTAAGACATAAATCATTTCTCACACATTTTTGTTACAGCGATTCCAACGCGTAACCGCGCACATGATCTGCTTTGGATCTTGGTATGTTTTATGACTTCTGTCATTTTTATACAGAAAAAGCAAAAGCAAAAACGCAGTGTAACGAGCAAAAAGCATAAACGCAGCCGCTCACGAACTACATCCCTGCACAATGAAGAATCGATATTCTCTTTCAGTCTGAAATAAACGACAAAATCAGTCTTTCGGTTGGCACGGGCTAAAGCTAGTTTTCATTTTAGTTGCGTTCAAACACACCTGGACCAACGCATCTGAGGAAGACAAACTTACGCGTTTGCAGCACTTATACTAAAGACAGTTCCAAAGAAAATCAACTCGAATGCGTTTCATCTCGCCGAGCGCGTGCGGCATGCTTGCACACCAAGAAGCGCTTACGTTCATTCTCTTCATCCTGAAGCCGTAACACACAATATCCGAGGAGGTTTCCACGGAAATCAGCGACCCGAACGCCCATTAAATATCTCGGACCGAAATTCAGTCCCGGAGGACCGAGGGAGTGACGGTCGCTGGCCAAACCCCGACGCTCAGCATCCTCCTCTCGTGCAGCTCCGCGCGCGCACGGCGTTTTCTGTCCGCAGTGCTTGAGGAAAACACCAGTGAGGAGACAGAGGATGGAGTGGAGGGATATTCCTCTCATCGCCAGCTGTCTCTTAATGCGCAGCGGCGAGGAGGAGGAGGAGGAGGGCTCTGAATTCATTAGCAATAAATGCCTCTCTTGCGAAGCGCGTTGGAAGTTTTAAGTGAATTGAAATAAAACATAATTAATTGGACTGCAATGCTGATCGGGCGGATGCTGAAACCCCCTATTTTATACCCAGGAAAATTGAACAACATGCTTTTTTTTTTTTTTGAAAAGCAGTTGCTACTTTTTGTTTTATGCGCTGAAAAACAATTATTAGAATACGCATGACTGCTTATGCGATATACTCGTATTCATTCTTTAACTCATGCATCAATATATTCATATGGCAATCCATCCATACATTTTTGATCCATTCATCCACCTATCCATCCATCCTTACACTCATCCATCCAACCAACCAACCTGCCACCCATCAACCTACATCATCCCATCCATTCATCTATGAATCCATTAAAAACATTAATTTTTTCATAAAATCTGTTCATCCAACCACTGATCCATCCATTTATTCATTCTTTTATGCATCTATTCTTCATCCATCCATTGTTTTTCAATACCCATGCATCTCTCCACCCATCTATGTATTCACCACTTCATTCATACCCTTTTCGTCAAATCCCTCCATCCACCCACTGATCCATCCAAATATCCTCACATCCCAATGCCTATTCTTCAATATATCTATCCATCCATTCATTTATTAATCAATTCATCCATCCATTTATCAGTCCATTTACCCACTCACTCATCCATCTGCATTTATTTATTTAATTCTATATCCATCCATCAATCCACAAAAAAAACTCTTTTGGTTTACTTAAGAATTTTCATATATTATTATTATTTTTTTAATTCTAAAGGATGTGTAAACATTTGAGAGATTCTTAGATGTAAGGTCAAACAGACCATCGAACAGCCATACAGCCATACACAATATACAGAAAATAGTTCAAATAAATAGCTTACTTGGTCTAGAAATGTTAAGTTGTTTCCTCTCTTTTTCCAGTGGTCCTTTATACTGTAAACATCTCCTCTGCATGAGCCACAAATGAGCACTGTGAGAGAAGAGGTGCTGAATGTGGCTACCAACAGTGGCTTAACCTTTCTTTCCTCCCCTTTTCCGGAAAAGCAATAATCCCACCAAAGCAGAAGGAACTGCCCACCTGATTCCCAGTCAGTTTCCCAGCTCGAGTTTTAATCATGCAGGATAGATTTGAGGTGGATATTAGAGCATTTTGAACAATAAAATCTAAAGTGGGAGTTATGCACAGAGCGGCGTGAAGCTAATGTAGTAGAGTTTTGCTTAAACAGTCCCAGCATGTTATGGGCAATTAGGGAAAGTGAAATGTGTCGACACACACACACACACACACACACACACACACACACACACACTTTTATTTTTGATAGATCCCAGTAGAGCAATTGCAAAAAAAGAAATATTGCTGACTACAGTGCTTTAGGATTTTGAAGTGCTCAGGCCAGACGTCACACACAAACAGTCATCATTCCAACCATATAATCTACATCTGCGGTAATGTGGATGTATCATTATGCATCATTACAGAAGCAGCCATGCAAAGAGAACAGCTCTATTGGGACAATGATGTCCTTGTGACTTATGGTTATCTAATAGCACTTGGTCCTTTTTGAAAATGCTAAAACGATCCATCTTTGTTTGTTTTATTGGGTTGTTTGTGGATGTGTGAGAAAATTAGGCTTGTGTCCGTCTCTATTCACATTTAGAGTATTTGCATTCATGATCCCACATTGGCGTTGACTCCAGAGACACCCACCAGGCAATGGAACCTATAAATATAAATAAAACCACCCCTTCCTTTCCCTGCCATGGCTGTCCTTTGTCTGCACAAAGCCCCCTACACAACAGCCATACCACCAGCACATCCTTGCCTCGAGATAACCCCTTCACAGATCGATACTCTCAATCCCCTGACAAATGCATGCATAGCTTCCATAGCAGGCGAGACGGAGGCTTTGTCTCCCTCTCAGAATGCGCATAGTGTACAAACCGTTTGCCCCAGTCTCAGTCTGAGAGTGTCAAGGTGAATGAATGTGATAAAAAAAAAAAAGTTGTTGAAATCTTGCGCACAGGAGACTTGCAATGATGTTGACACTGTTGACACGCGGTAATGTTGAAGCGATTCCATAACGGTACTCTGAGAATATTTTTATTATATTATATTGATATATAATAGAAGGAACACAAGCTATGCAAAATACTTTCTTGTTAGATTTTTTAGACTACTTAAAATATAAAAAAAAACAAAAACATTTTGGGTATGTCCTGAGTGTTATTCCTAATTCAGAACCATGGACAGCACCCTCACCTTAAAAACGCTCAAAACCTATTCAAAATGAAAGTCAGTGAGCTTGTAACTAAGGACTAAATCAAAATTGAGTGCTGGACCGGGATTCAAACTTGCAACATCTGGGTGGCAGGTCCAACTCCTTATCACTGGACCACATCTGCTACTTTTGACACAACCACAGTTCTACCACAACTGTCTTTTGAACATTAAAATCCAAAGCTAATGAACACTACACCAACCCTTTGAATCATTCAAGAAGCTGGAAACTGTTGCCGATAACTGCAGGATACAACAGAGCTCAGCAGCTCTTGTCACTTTGATGTATTATTGCTTTAATTTATTTTATATTTGAGCATTAATGTTTAATTGACTGACAATACCCAATGCAATAGTGCATTTGCATTTGCCACCTACTCATATCAAAAGATACTGATACTTTATTGACATATTTAGTTTGTTACAATTGTTATATATGTATCTGTCTCAAGTCAAAGGTCCAAATAAAGCATTTTTGTGTGTAGTTTGCACGTTCTCATATTCTTGTGGGTTTCGGAGAGTCTCTAAAAACACATGTTCAGGAGACTAAGCATTTAAATTACCATTGTATTAGATGAAGTGAGAGTGTGACTGTAAGCATCTGTCTGTGTGCCAACAGTGATCGATGTCTTTCAGGCCCAGATGCCAAAATAGGTTCCAGCACCCCAAGATCCATAAAGAAGAAGCGGTTTAGAAAATGAATTCCTTGGCATAAGGGAGGACAGTGGGCTGTGTGGGCAACGCTGTCACCTCACGCAGAGAAGATTCAAGGTCGAGGAGAGTTGGGACCTTCCTGTCAGGATCTCCCCATGGTGGCGTGAGTTCTCCCTGACCCAGAAAAGGAAAAGCGGTTTAGAAAATGGATGGATAAGATTTGCTGAATCAATTGTTGTTAGAATGTGATCATTCACAGGGCTGAAACTGTTACCTCACAATACCAATTAGTTTTTATAACATTATATACGTCAAAGATTTTGGGTCAGACTGAAACTGCGTTTCATTGGCCAAGACACTGATCCCACGTGCCTCACGGGCAGCCCGACTTAAGGCGGCCCACTGCTCCGAGATTTGTGTATTCTCTTCATTGTGTGTGTAACTTCACTGGATGGATTTAATGTTCAGCACAACTTTGATGTGGCCCCTAGTGGCCAAACTGACTCATTTACTTCATTTTCTTCTTCTACTACTACTACTACTACTACTTCTACTACTACTACTACTACTACTAATAATAATAATAATAATAATAATAATAATAATAATAATAATAATAATAATAATAATAATATTTCTTCTTCTTCTTCTTCTTCTTCTATTATAATAATAATAATAATAATAATAATTATTATTATTATTATCAACAATAATTTTGATAAAGCATAATTTATTAAAGCATAGTTGTATATAAATACCAATTACAACAGTACCAACAGCACTACTACTACTAATTATTATTGTTTTTACTATTAATATTAAAAATAAACATACTCTTTTATATCATCGTGCCTGTGTGGCAGGTCAATATACAAGATAGTATAGAATAACAAAAAAAGTGTCAATTCCAGTATTCCTTATGCAATCCTCATGCAAAAAGGAAAGGAAAAAATGAATGTTGAACAGAGAAACAAACAAAACAGACACAGACTTTTGATGCTGGAGAAACATGGCAGCCTAGCGCCACTATTCAGCCAGTATTGTTGGTTCATTGACTGCTAACATGCTCATCCTTTCTGTTTTCAAATGGAGAAACAATTGGTTCTGGTCGCACTAAATATGGATTACAAATCCCAAACGCACCGAAATGTTGAGCTCGCTTGCCAATGTTTAAGACCAGAATAGCCAATCGGAACAAAGCAACAATTTTTCATGCCAGAATTTCCCAGCACAACTGCTCAGCATCCCTGCTAATCCTATCAATGACTCTGCAATCGTGAATGTTTTTGCTAAGCATTCTGTGCTGCCTCACATGCCGATAACAGCCAGAATGATGAATGAGATCTCTCTCTCTACGTGCCAGGGGGAAGTGCCGACTTAATCTAGCTATTAACACTGACGGGACACGGTGTGTTTAGTTCTCTCTGCTCAAAAGAGCGGCATTAAAAGATGCCAGTCAAAGAGTTTATTGCACCTGCACCAAACAAATATGGCTAATAAACTCATGATACTTCTGATGGATTTGATATCTGATCTCACTAATTACTATACAGATACTGTATAGTAGAACAACTGTTGTCATGGCAGCCCAACAAAACTACACGTCACAAAGGGCACAAAACAGAAATACGAACCAACACTTTTCCGTCCATCCATACATCTATCCATCCATCCATCCGTCCATCCATCCATTCTCTTTTACATTTCCAATCATGGATCCATACATGGATCCAATCTTAGCAACTTTAGGCCTAAGGGTAAAACATACAAACACACACACACACACACACACACACACACACACACACACACACACACACACACACACTTATAGACACGAATAGAAATATAACAAGTTTTCAAGATCAAGTTCTGAAGCTGGAAACTGTTGCCGATAACTGCAGGATACAACAGAGCTCAGCAGCTCTTGTCTCTTTGAGGTATTATTGCTTTAATTTATTTTATATTTGAGAATTAATATTTAGACGACAGACAATACCCAATGCAATAGTGCACGTATAGAAACTAACAAGTTCTCAAGTTCAAGTTCACGTTCAGTGCATTTGTAAGTCGTTTTTCACAATTTTTCTCAAAGTGCATAAACTTGTTAAAAAAAGAAAATTGTTGCATTTTATTCATTGATCGTTGGTGTTAAGAAAATGGCTATTATTATTACTATGACTATGACCATGACTGTGGCCAGTGAACAAGCACAGCGACAGTGGCCATGGAAAAACACTGTCTGACCAAATACAAGGAAATAACCCGAGGGAGAACCCTGCTCGCTGGTGCCAGTCTACTCTGCCATTGTAATACTACACAATCAGTGCATTGGCTGATTTTAACAATGGTTCGGGGGGAAGTTTTCCTCTTAAGTGGAGAAAAAGACGTCTCAAATTTTCCACGTAAACTGTTTTTAACCATCAATTCTAACAAATCCCTTGTTTTGGACCATGACCATTCAGTGCCCCAACCGGGCCTCAAACTTGCACCATGAGTCTCAAAGTGGTAAAAAAAAGTATGAGATCACTACCCACTTTGTCATGATGCCCTAATGGTCCAAAATGAAATGAGATTAGCACATTTATCTGGCTGACACGTTTAAAGATCTGACAGACTGAAAACAGGTGAGAAAGGTGAACAAACTATGTGAGGTAATCACAGGTGAAAATAATCTTAAAACTGGTAATTAACTAGTAAGTGCGGGGAAAACAATAACTAGACACACGCTGAACACAACGCAACCAAAACAATGATTCAGACACAGGTCTCCATCAAATCAGACAAGCAATGGATACTGCACCCCAACAGGTTGTGTGTTTCTGGGAAGAATTAACACAGGTATTTTGGTATTTATGTAGGATTATAATTGTTTTAAATCCTCAGAACACAGAAACACTTCTTACTGTAGCGTCATTATTATTATTAATATTAATAATAATAATGATAATGATAATAACAACAATAATACTAATACTACTACTACTAATACTACTACTACTACTACTACTACTACTACTAATAATAATAATAATAATAATAATAATAATAATAATAATAATAATAATTTATCCAATTTGTATTTTCTGGCGCTTTATCCACAGAGCGCCTTTAAAAATTCGTACATCACAAATGCGGCAGCATACAACACTGGAAATCGGCAGGTGCAACTTTAATGACAGACAACAAAAATAACACAGGTGGCAACTTAAATACAAGGCCTAACGACAAGAGCAGGTGAACACAATAAAACAGGTGACTACAAATCCCATGAGCTATAATTTTTCACATTTTAATTCAGAACAACATTGAGGCTAACACACAGCATTTCAAATAAAGAAAATGCCATAAAAAAACAAGGACCCTTTTATTTAAAATGAATCGTTCTTAAGAACTAAATTATTGGTGCATAAAGCTCTTGTTGAATAAAAAGTAGTTATTATCAGAGACTTGGCTTTTCCTTCAGCCAATTATTGTAGAAAACAGAAATGGTGAATACGAAAAGATATCAGCATAGTGCAGCGAAGTGCTTATCTCACCATGCAAATGCTTGTTTGATGATTCAACTTTCATTCTTTCAACTTTTTTTGAGCATGAATGAATTGTAAGCTTCATTAATTTACTGCAGTTCAGTCGTTCTCATCTGCCCTCTTTGTTTTATTCTTTTTGCACTAGAATTACTTCCTGTCTGTTTCACACAGCATAACTGACATACTGTACACACACACAAACACACACACACACACACACACACACACACACACACACACACACACACACACACACACACACACACACACACACACACACACATGCTGTATTTATTTTTACATTTTTAAGAATAATTTTTAATGGAGCCATGTAGCCTACATAAACCTCATTTTCTGACCAAAAAATTCACCTGTAACATTTACAGAAAAATAAAAATCAAAGCCAATATATTCTGTTTTCCAAATGGAATTTAGTTCCAAATAAAGCTGTTTTTTGGGCAAAAAAAATAAACATTTTTTTATTATATATAAATATTTCATTTTATTCAACATTCAATTTATGCAAAAATCACGGTGGTATATTTTTCTCTATCATTCTTTTGATTATTTTTACACTTATATATTTACATACCTTTGCATACGTTACTTCAACCTATTGTGTCTTTGTTTTTATTTTATGTTTCTATATTCTACATTTAGATTCTATGTTTCTATGTTTATAAATAGCACAATATTGAATCTGTGTATGCCCAGTACTTATGGCAGAATGAACAATAAAATTGACTGAAAGGTTCACGTACTGAAAGTTCTCAAGCATGCGCACTTTCCATATTTTCCATGCAACAGCAATGCCCGTTACATTTTAACTTTGTGATTGATGGTTGGAGTTTTTTCCCAACTTGTGATGTATTTGACATGACAGGAAGCAATCTTTTTTTAGTCCTTTCCTGTCAAAGATTGCACAGGGTGACCACGTGAAGGCAAGTGGGATGATGAGATCGTTCTCCTCTCTGAATCCCACCTCTTGATCTGATGACAATCACAATGATTGGATCTGAAGTGCTTTGCGAATGTGTGCACCTACTTCAATTATCCATGTCAAATACAATGCTGCTTCGTGCTCCCTCCAGCTCATGCACACATGCAAAATGAGGAAAAGTACGATTTAGAAAAAAAAGAAGCAAAGTGCCACGGCAAAGTTCCATCCATCAGAGGTGTCGATTTTAAAACGCTTTAAAGCGCTTTTCTTTCTTTAAAGGCTACATTAGTTGTTTAAATGGCAGGCGAGCAGAATCCTGGCACCCTCCTCTTGATTTATCAAGCTGTTTTCATGGCAATGGGGGGTCTGTGGGTTGCAGACTAATCTGTGTGAAATAACCTAGGCCTTCACATGTCTAGTGTTCCCTAGGTGACACCTATAACTGACAGCTGAAAGCCTCAAGTCAACGTGTGGAATATTTCTCAACCTACAAGAATGTGAATTGCTTAGCTTAAGCTTACGCAGTAGCTAGCTAAAGCACCTTTGTTTTGTGCACATTAAGTTACATGAGGACTTTCTTTAATGTTGCACTAAAATGTGTACAAGATTTTTGTGTAATAGGTTCTAGAGTTTCTGGTTCGTAATATGCATCCTCAGCCAGTTAAAATAGTTCTTGTAATTGTCAGGGGAACACGACAAGGCTCAACCTACAAATCCGCCCATCAGGCCGTGCCATTTTCCATTTCACAGCTCGAATTTATCTAAGGTTGAATTCTGAACCCCAAATCCCTTTGCTAGTCGTTTTCTAGTGTCTTTCTTTCTCCAGTGGTCTTCAACAGAAATCCTACCTTTATTCCTCAGTGATATATATTTGGCAATCCCCCCCTTCCACCACTTCACTTACTAGCACTCAAAATCAGTTCACTCGATCCTCCTATCTGACATTACTAATGTCTCATTACCTGTTGTAATTAGTTTACAAATCAACCCGGTATATATATCCTGCTTTATTTATACACACAATTTTCTGGTGCTTGCGATTGTAGTAAGATTTAGTACAAATGTAAGCACACCCACCCGCCACTTTATTAGGTAAATCTTATTAGGTCTTCTTTTCCATTCCTTCTTCCACGGCATAGATTCAACAAGGCTCTAGAAACATTCCTCAGAGAATTTGGTCCATATTGATATAATAGCATCACACGGTTGCCACAGATTTGTCTCCTGTTCCATCACATCCCAAAGGTGCTCTACTGGATTAAGATCTGGTGACCTTGGATGCCATTGAGTGCAGTAAACTCATTGTTGTGTTCAAGAAACCAGTTTGAGTTGATTTGTGCTTTATGACATGTTGCAATATCCTGCAGCTCAAAAGATGGGGACACTGTGGTCATAAAGGAATAGACTATTATCAGCAACAATACTCTGGATTCTCAGTTGATACTACAGGCCAAGAAAATACCATCACCAGCCTGAACCATGGAAACAAAGCAAAATGGATCCATGCTTTTTGTTGACGCCAATTTCTGACCCTATGTCTAATTGTTGACCCCTCTATTGCAGAGGGAATAGAGACTTATGACAACAGGCAACGTCTTTTCCAATTTTGGTGAGCCTGTACAGGTTTTAGCCTCATTTGTCTGTTCTTAGCTGACAGGGGAGGCACTAGGTGTGGTTTTCTGCTGCTGTAGGTCTTCAGGCTTAACAATTGACATGCTTTGTTAAAAAAACAAATGCTGTTCAACAAACCTTGGTTGTAACAAGTGGTTTTTGAATTATCATTGTCTTTCTATCCAAGCTCCAAGTGAATAATTTCACTGGATAATTTGTTCATTCCCCACCATTCTCTATGGACCCTAGCAAGGGTTGTTTGAAAATCCTAGTGGATCATCCATTTCTGAAATACTCAGACCACGTTCAAAATCACATTTCCTACATATTCTGATGCTCGGTTTAAACGGCAGCAGATTGTTAGACATTTTATGAACCACTTTTCTATTTCTGTGTCAAAAATGGGTTAAAACAAACCCATTAACTCTGGAAAACTATGCTCTTTACTGGACTCTATACAACCATGGACTTTCTAAAATAGTCCACTTCTTTTCATAACATTTTTATATATTTATGTTTTACATGTTGTTCTTTTTGGTTTTCTTTTGTCGGAATGAACATTAGAGAGAAACGTGCCTCCCTAGGCACCTGCTGAAAGTAAACCAGAAGGAACTTCAGCTCTCCATCAAACATTATGTCTTCTGTGATGTCTGGCTCAACACTGAGTACAAAGCCTAAAAATCAGAAAGAAGCTCTCTGTCTGTTTCAATGCAGCGCAGACAGAAGATAAAGGAACAGCTTCTGCTCATTTCCCAACTTTCCTTTCACCTTTGAATTCTCATTTAATATTTCTGTTTTATGTCCTTGTTTTTATTCTAAGACAAAACATTTTTTTCCATTCTTGTCACACAAAACACTCGCTTTCGTTTTTGGCTTTTATTCATAAAGATCACAGGGCTATCATTTTATTCTCAGGGCTGAGTCTTGTAAGATCATTTGCAGAAGAAAGTCAATTTTTTATTCACTGTGTACAATAGTTGGGAGCTCTTTCAGAATCTAAGGCAGATCTTAAAAGCCCCATTAACAGGAAAATCCCGGACAGACAGCTAGCACCATTACCACTTCGATAAAGCATCGGAATATGATCTGAAGCAACAGTAACTAAACAAAATAAAATACCTTACATTTACAAAAAAAAAAGAAAAAACTTTGAATTGTACAGAATTGTGCAGTTCTTAATTGGACTTAGAACAGGATTATTTAAGATAACCAAGCTGTTATCTTTTATAAAATATTGTCTACTGTATAGGGGTCTGATTTATTATGCTGCAAAGTCTCCAGCAAAAAAAATAAACTAAACTAAAAAATACAGCATTTGCCAATTACCACAATATTTGTCAATTTTGTTTAGTGCATCCAACGAGCACTCCTCAAAAGCATCTTACAATAGAATGTGGTTTTACATTAAGCAACTTGCTTTGCCCTTGAATGAATCCCATGACTTTTGGTGTTCCAAGTGGAAAAAGCTACAGGGAAGTTACTAATGTTCCTAGTCTTGCTTTGCTAAATGAACTCTGACTCAGCAACAGAGGCTTGAATTCCACAATGCAGTCTACATTTAGTAGAAAAATACACAACAACTGGTAGAATTTGCTCACATTTAAACTCAACAATTAAAAAAACAAGCTTGAACTTCCAATCATAAAATCTACAAGAACTACAAATTATCTTATATCCAAATTTGTTTCTAGAAATCATCACTTAAGATCAAAACTGATTTTAGAAGGAAAATAAATATGCATGATTAATAATGAAAAGCCTAATCTATAACGGAAAATATTATCACCCTCCCATTGTTTAACCACAATTAACCACAATGTGGGACTTCTCTAATCGTAACTCCTTGTCCAGAAAAAAACAACAGATTGTTCTACTGCAAAAGCTGAAAGTCGTGTTGGAGTTAAAGCAGTTCAGAGGCTGATGCAGAAGTGCCCTTCTCCTCCAGCTGAGATCCCCAGATGAGAGAGAGAGAGAGAGAGAGAGAGAGAGAGCATCTGGGGAGGTGTGAAGCACCTGGCACTGCTCCTGGAAAGGTGAGAGGGAGTGTGTAATGCCAGGTCAGCTGACAGAGAAGCTGTCATTCTGGCTTTTGAGAAGTACTTAACCATATGCAATTTGACGTTCTTAGTGAGCCTCATAACGCTTTGTCTTAAATGGAGTCTCTCAAGATTTATCTTACGATGCTTTTATGAATGACTGACACAGTAATGAAGATGTGTAGACCTACGCTGTGTTTGTGAGTGAGTGTGAGGATTCATACAGACCAATCTGATGGCTCATGAAGGTCTATCGGGACAAAACAAGCCACAACTGAGATTTTCTTTTTTCCCGTAGAAACATTTCACCCTTCTCTTTAGCTAAAGACATTTATCCCACAATCAGGTTTCTCCTCGCCTTGTAAACCTGGTCCAGTAGTAGAGGTCTTGAACTTGTTGTCGAAAAGGTTTGAATCCCCTCCAACTGGTTCCACAACTGAGTTTTTGAGTGAGACACTGAAACTAGGGTTGCCACCCCGTCCCTTGAAATACGGAATTGTCCTGTATTTGAGATTGAAATTACATGTCTCATTTTAAATCGATACGAGATGGATTTTGTCCCGTATTTTTGTTGTTTTATTTTTAAAAGCAGTGTATTCTGCAAATTATCCCTTTACGCATTTTTTGAAGATTCTCTTTTCCTACTTTTGTATTGGGTAATGCGCAACGTCACCGTTGGTTCAATTGGTCTTTTCACTGTCCAATGAGGAGAGTCGGTCTGAGAAGTGTTGTCAGTCAGTGTTCGACACTTAATCATTGTTACATTATTAAATACAACATAATGCCTATGTGTAAGTCAAATAAAATAGTAAATTGCAAATCTCTTTTTTTTTAAATTAGAAATAGGCTATATAAATACTTTACTAGCTATTCTATGCTGTTTTCATGTTGTTAATGCAAAAAATGACAATTATTTTAGCCACCCTATTATTAGAGAAGTCTGTTGAGTTGTAAAATAGAAAGACTGACTGCATTTCAATTAAAAAAATTATTTTTAATGTCTCAAAATTTAAGTTGCTATCACTGTACGTAATAGAATGTACGTCACCCCGTCTCTATAGCCCCGCCCCCTAGGTGCTGCAGTATGCATCTCTCATTTTTCGGTATTGAAAGTGGTAACCCTAACTGAAACACATGAATTAAGGCTGCCCACTGCTCCGATTTTGTGTGTGTGTTCATTTCACTGTGAGTGTGTAACGTCAGTGGTTAGTTAAAGGCAGAGCACGGTTTGACAAACTCACTCACTTCTAATTCCAAAGAACTGTAGTGACGATGTTAGTGAGTAGGTGCGAACACTCATTTGGTGTGAACTCTCCGTTTGCAGGATTTTCCATCTTTGCGGAGTCATTGGGTCTGTCCTTCCCATTGAACCTATGAAGCGGTCTTGATATTCTTTGGGTTGGATGAAAGAGCAGCTTAATAAATGCTCCTTTGTTCAGGAAGGAGCAATGATATGTATGTGTTTTGCTTCCCTTACCCTGCTCTTAAACCTTCTCTTGACAGAAATTGAACTTTGTTGTGCTTTTATCTTTCAAATGTGGATGTATAGCTGACATTTGGCCTGATGTGTTGATCTGTTTGACTTGGTCCATTCTTCTGTGCAGTCAACTGAGGCTCAATATTTTGACACATCTTGATGGAGAATCTCCACAGACACGCTACAGTTTTAAACAAAATCGTGTAAAAAAAAAAACAGGGTCTTTTGTTTGGCGTTTTCTTTCTGTTGAGCAGTTTTCAAGTCGTCTTCTTGATACTTCTTGATTTTACCCATTAATAATGCTTACTATTCTCTGAAACAGGTGAGTGTGCACATATACAGTGTGCACTATATATGAAGGAAATGTGATTATTCTTGATTTAAAAAATCTATGGCAGATGAAGAGAAGTTAAGGTAAAATAAGTATTCAGGTTTTTATTTATAGCTTGTCTGTGCATACTTTTCAGGGGTTATAGCGATTTTTATCACACACACACACACACACACACTCACACACACGCACACAGACACACACACACACACACACACACACACACACACACAAAGACATTAACAGACACGTATATGTTTTTCTTTTATTACATGCATAAACTTAACCACACGCAAACATATAAAAAAATATTGCATACATATGTTTGAAAAAACCAGCACAAAGACAGATTAATTGTAGGTATAAATATAATCAGGACTAGTTCCTTAAGATTTCACAAGTAACACAAGCAGCCTTGACTTATCGCACCCAGCTTATAAAAGACAGATGGTTCCCTTTCCACTGAAAGAGAAAACTTGAAACTTAAGTGGGCCATTGGTTTATTGAATCTCTCTTAAAATGTTCTTTCCTTTCTTTCTCTGTAAAAGGAGACTGTTTTGGCTGGGCTTTCACTCTTGCATGCTTCTTTTCTGTATTCGGTCAATCACACAAGTGGACAAAGACTGTGACACACACGCATGAAATTGATCACAAGCACATACATTCAGCTAATCAAGAGAGCATGGACTATAGCTAATGAGTTCCCAGTAGACAATACTGCGAGTTTGACAATTAGAATGAATCTCTCTCTCTCTCTCTCTCTCTCTCTCACACCAGTATACGGATTTATTTTTAGACATATACGTCTTTTAATATCTACACACACTCACACACCCACGCACACACACACACACACACACACACACACACACACACACACACACACACGTATATCGAAGCATATATAGACATACATACATTATAATATTTTATTATATTTCGTATATACATATTTTTATTATACATACATAAATACATATATTTTTTCCTTAAATAAATGCATACAAATAGTACAATAAACTCCTCCTCCTAATAAACTACTTTTCCTTTGCCTTCTGTTACAGATTTGCAAAAATCCATGCAATTCTTTTACTTTTATTTGACCTTGGTTTTTGTTCCTTGGTATTTTGTTGCCATAACTCCAGAGTTTGCTAATAAAAGCCTTTCGGTCGCTGTAATAGACTACAAATGAAGATGGAATACACTGGTCTCTGAGCAGCATGGGTTCATTTGTGGTGTTGATGTAATGTCTGAAACTATTTTTTGCCATTTTTATCATTAAATGTTAGTCTTTTAAATTTAGAGTTTAGTTTCAATCATTTCCAAAACATTTGTAAATAATTAGCCTTCTCTTATCGCTGTTTTCCAGGTGTTTCTTCATATTGATTGAAGGGCTTCTTATGGTTTCCATGACAACAAACGGTGGTTCTAAAGACGTCCAACTCTGAGATTTTTTTCGCTTCATCAGACTCCTCATTAAAAACACAACACAATTTAAATGTTAACATTCTTTTCGCTTTTAACACTTCTATCAGCTCTTCAGTTTGTCTTCCTTATGCAAATGAATCCAATTTTTCCATGGCAGAGCTGCTGGAGCCTCCAGTTTTGATAAGAGTTTATTTTAACGCACACACTTCTCATGCTCTCTTGAAATAAGCTATTCAAAACCATGTTTCCCCATTGCACATACTCTGATCAAACCTGTAATCACAGTGGAGATTTTCAATCCCAGTTTCAAAAATCTTATGTGATGCGATTTTAAGAGACCTTGATTCATATGTGAAGGGGAAAGGTGCATGGTCTCTTTCTTTGCTTGACAAAAAGATTTGCCTGAAATAAAGACTGATTGAAAATTAATTCAATCATTGAAATGCTTTGCAGTTAGTTTCTTTTTTGGTTTTTAGACGTTTTGTTGCCGAAGGTGTTTTTGACATTGCATACATTGAATAATAAGCAATGCCATTTTACCCAATTAATCCTCTATTGGCATTTTATGAACCACTTTTCAATCTCTGGGTCAAGAGGATATAATCCCATTAACTCTGGAAAACTATGCTCTGTACTAGACTCTATATGACCTAGAAGGTTTTTTTTACATTTCACATATTGTCTAAAAACACTTTTTTTATTTATTTTTTTTTTTTTAGGTTTTACACTTTTACATATGTGTGTGTATGTTTGTTTTTTAAGGTTTCTAAAATTCATAGGTCTTTTCTCTTTCTGCCTTTCATTGAAGCTGTACACACTTTGTATTCTGCGTATTCCAATATATTGTATTTTTTACTATACATTTTTCTTATTGTCAGAAGAGATCTCATCTCTTTCAACACAGAAGGCCATCATGATCAAACGATTGACTGTTTTAGCAGAAAGCTCCAAAGATACGTGCATGTGTAGCCTACTGATAGCTAGAGAACCATTAACATCTCAGAGCCATGAATAAACCTGAAGCATCTAAGATGGATAATGACAGAAGTGTAAAAATGAAGAGGCCAATAGAGATGTGGTCTGCTTAAGAATTACACTATAGTATACGTAACCACGTAATCACGTTTGCTATAATAGAGTGTGTATTCTGAGTTGGATCTCATAACCTACTTTAATTAATAAAAACAAAAATCATTTTTTAATCATTATTATTCTCTGTGATTGGCAACCAATAAGTATCTCCCGAATTCAAGCCCAGAATTGCTGGGATTGGCTCAAGCTATCTGTGACCCAGAAAAGGAAAAGTGATATAGGAAATGAATAGAAATAAAGAAACATTAGACACGCCGTGACACTTAACATGGACATAATAAAACTGGAAGAGGTAAGATTAAACTAAATACAGTACAATCATTTATATTACAACAAACGCTACAAACAACGACCGCTTAGCTTAGCTTAGCGCAGCCGGCTACACACAGGTAAGGAGTAAAAAATATTCACACAAGGAGTGTTGTTTAAATTTACAAGGAGTAAAAAGTAACACACACTCAAAATAAAAATGCTCTGCCCGCTAAACAGGGTATAATAATCCTTCACTATGATTCTCTTCACACGACGTTTGGATAAATAAAGACCTTAAAAACAGGCCTGAACTTGAAACATTCTGCGCATGTGCGGAGTAATAAAGTCGCGACTACTAGAATTGCTCGCACGGGCATGAAGATATGAATTTTAATAAGCCGCGGCGCCGGTCAATCTACCGTTATAAGTGCTTCTTTGCGGGACAAAGGCGGACAAAGGCGCTCAAATCGGGGCAAAGTTATGCTTTTTCGCTGGAGTAAATGCAAAGGAGCCGCCTCCCAAATGTCTAGCCCACACGGCCGAAGATATGATTCTTAATACGCCGCGTGACGAAACTCGGGTCTAACCATCCGAGTGTCCAATCGTCCTAAGGATCAATCGTCCTAAGGATCAATCGTCCGGGTCCAAAGCCCCGGGGGCCAAACGTCCTGGGTCGAAAAGTCTAGTCACCGAAAACTCAGTGGCCTGCTTATATTCGCTTAAATACGGTATGTTTGTGTCCAGCTCTGTGATTGGTTGTCCACCCCTGGAGCATTGGTTGCTCCGCCTTCAGGCTCTGAGTCTGGTTGCAGATTCTCATGACCCTGAAAAAAAAAACAATTCAGAAAATGGATGAATGGGCTAATGAAAAACGTGAAATATGCTATCTTTTCTCACTCTGAATGGATAGAAAGTATTTAAACAATTTCTGACTCCGTCACTAAACAGCAAAAGCTTCATACGACCATTCCATCTTTCCGCTTTTAACATTCTTTTCTCTCATTTCAGCATCAGCAGTATTTATTTGCAGATTCTTTCGGTCCGGCTATCGATTGATTACTGTAAACAAGAAAACTGATTAGAATGCCAGGCGGCGTTAACAGCTGTGTTGTTGATATTGAATGGGTGTCGACTTGAGCTTTTGCCTAATAACACCCTTGCTGGGCACCACGGCCTAATGAACATCCGTAATTATAAGAAGCAGAGGATTTAATCCCATTTGGCATAGTGTAGCCTTGCTTTTCCCGTCCTTTGGTCGCATGTGAGTGAGTGGGTGTGCGTCGGAGCTCAAAATTAAAAAGAGATGATTGCATGACAGAAAACCCATCACAATGATGGCGTGTGTGTGTTTAAGTGCATGACCTTGTTTACAGTGTTTTCTCTCTACCTCTCTCATTAATAAATGTCATTTCTCATTATGTCTCTGAGGGTTTTCTGCTCACTTGTTCTTGAAGGTTGATGGGCTTCAGAAGTTCCTACAGGGAGTGTTGAAGGAACCACTTGTCCATTCAGCCTTGATCTGGTATGTTGATGTGCTCATGTGTGTGTGTGTGTGTGTGTGTGTGTGCGATCATGCTTGTGTGCATGAAGGCCACACATCTACAGCTGTGAAAATAACATCTATTTTTGGTGCTGGCAACCCCTTAGGATATTGAGCGCACACATTATGGCGGCCTTTTAAAGCAGTTTACCCTTAGCCAAAGGACACTTTCTTTCCCCAGGTGAAATCTGCCTTCAGATGAAGCATTTATCTTTAGCCAGATCAATAATGTGTGATGTAAAACACGTCGGTGTGATGTTCCTCCTCTTGGTCTTGAGATACTTTATTCCTCCGCTTCATTTGATATCCCTATTATTATAACACTCCTGCAGAAATGCACATGTTTACGTACATATAATGCACACACACAAACACATCACACTCACAATTCTTGGAAAAATTCCATTTTGAATGAACAATGTATTTAATTGCTGTAATTTGCAATTTTACAATCAGTGGTTTATTTGATTAATATTACAAATTGAAATAAATCAAATAATTAAAAAAAAAAAAACATTTAAATGAACTGAGAGTTAGTATTTTTGGGACATTTTTTTGTACTGTTATTTTTGGTTATTCTTTTTGTCGGTGGCAATTTTTAAATAAACAAATCATATATACAGTATATTACTTATATTTATTGTCATTTGTTTTGACATATAATTCTTTTTTATTTACGCTTTTCTTCCATTTCAAGTTTCAAGTTTGTTTCTCTCATTCTCTCTCTCTGGCATCGGGTGGCTTGTTATCGATCCGTCTATGTTTGGATCACTATCATCTCAGAAGGATTTAGGATCTCTGTGACCTTATAACAATTCCCAAAAAACGAACAAACCTGTCCATTTAAAATGGTTAGAAAGCTGTTGATGTAGAATAGACATGTCATAAATACGCCAATATATATAAAAATATATTGTCCTTATAATAATTTGTCCTTAGAAAGAGGACAAATAATTTGTCCTTAGAAAGAGAAGAGCAAGAAAAACAGTCTAAATGGCTGCGGTTGAGTGAGAAAGATCTACATTTTAAACCCTTATCAAAAACATACTGTAAACACACACACACACACACACACACACACACACACACACACACACACACGCACACACAACAGTAAAAATTAACCCTCTCTTCATTGTGTCTGATAGATGGAAAAGTCTCCCATGATGAATTTTTTTCTTTCTATTTGCCTTCACTTTTCCTCTCAAACACACTTTCGTTGCTGTGGCTTTGGTCCAGCTTTACTATTATAGCCGCTGCTCAATCAATACACTCAACACTCTTCTTTTCTCTCTATTACTCCGCCTTCTTTACTATTGGTTCCTTCTGCATTTCTTATTCATTATTAATATGTCCATATTCCTTCATTTAATAAATTCACTCGATGTTTAACTTTAAGCAATGCATTTACTTTTTTAAAAGTTTGTTTGATCTAAGGGTGAAGATGAATGAATGAATGAATGAAAATTTGTTTGCACTAAAATCAACAAGAATCAAAGATAAAACTTTTGCTGAATACCTATCCTTATATTTTTAAACAGCAAAAAAAACAAGACGCCCCCCCACAAAAAAACCTTTTGACTTTGTTAACCTGGCGTCTTGTTAACAATAAACTAAAGAACAATCATTTGTATGTCCAGCATATGTGTGTGTGTGTGTGTAGGTGTGTGTGTGTGTGTGTGTGTGTGTGTGTGTGTGTGTGGTCCATTGAGCTGGCTGAATCCCTGACTTAAATTTTTTTAGTGAGCATTTGCATCGACTGGTTCTGATCCGATGGTCGGTCGAATCAGTCGTGGTGAATCCGTGTAAGTAACGATGATGAGAAAAGATGTTGATTGGTCATAGTTACTAAGTTACTAAGTGTAGCAGTTATTCAGGAATTCTCGCTGTGTGACAATGCGACAAAGCACAGACAAGTTAGTGGCCTTGGCATGCGCACAAATACACACACACACACACACACACACACACACACACACAATACAAGAGTTTTAAATGGTGCTCTTGAGGAGAGAAGTCAATAAAAATTACGGCACGTTTGTCATCGGTTGGAAGATCAGTCCCTGCTGACGAAGAGCCTCAAAATAATTGCATAGAGGATACACACACACACACACACACACACACACACACTCACGCTTTTTGGAAGGATATTATATGTAGTCCTTGTTGCCATGGTGCGGTGTGTATTGATGTTAACACTGCCTTTGAAAATTGTGTGTGTGTGTGTGTGTGTGTGTGTGTGTTTGTGTGTGCGCACATCTGTGAAGTTTTGAGGACATATGTGGCTGCACTATGGAGTAATAAAGAATCATTATTTAGCATTTGCAGTTCATCTGTTGTATTGTTACATTTGATATGTATTTGTAAAATAAATGCTCTCGCTTACTGTTTAGTGGCAAAGTGTCTGGGCTGCTGAAGTGTTTGTAGGTTTAACGAGTGTGAGGAAAAATTATGGCATATATGGCTTTCATATCGTAGAAAAGTGTTCAAATATTACATATATTATATATATGTAAAATATTATGATTAACTTTTTGTGTGTGTGTGTGTGTGTGCGCTTCGGGGTGTGTGCATGCGTGTGTTCTGCTGCGTCTCCCAGAAAGCAGTATAAACATGTATAAATATAAAACGTTTAATTAGTGCAGCTTCTAGAAGAAATTATGCAAATCGCGGATCTTCATTTGCGTGTGTGTTTGTGTGAATACATTTCTCCTTTATTTTGTGTTTGAATTGGAAAATGGGATAATCAGAAAGAGGAAATGCCAATGAAGAAATCATAACAAGGACTTGGGTACTAAGTGAGAAACAGGCCTGGCTCGTTTGCATTTCAATTCGTTTTTGTGTGATTACTTCCAACACTGGAGAATTGTGGAAACTTGGGATTTTGATTAGTTATGCATTTTTCTGCCTCAATTTTGTGTTGTCTTTTTAGTGTTTTTACAAAACAATTTCTAAAGGAAAGGCCTTTGTAATTTTTGATGAAAATGTACTTTTCTAATCTTTAGCCATGTTTGTTTTTGCTAACAGATGCATTCTTTTTTAATTTGCTCCTTTATTATACAAGTCTTTGAAAAACAAAAGAGAAGAATTCTAATAAATGACTAGTAAAATGATGCTGTAATATTATTTGACAGTTGCTTTTATAATGTTAACATTTTTAATTCAGTTTAGTAAATTTACAATTTCTCAGGCAATATATTTGTATGTTTACATAATTTCTGCTAGTGTGTGTTTTCCCATTAGCTATCAAATTAATCTTAATTTCAAATCATCTGTTTTTCCAAAATGTATTAGATGTTATTACGGTTTTTTTCCCATTAAGAATTTTTTTTTTATTTATTTTTTTTTTTAGAAATTTGTATTATTCTCTAAACAATATATTTAAACAACACTTTTTACCAACACTTTTTACCAACACTTTTTCTTTTTCTTCTTCTTCTTCTTCTTCTTCTTCTTCTTCTTCCATACATTTGTGAAACCGACATAAGGAAGTATGTCATCCATCCATCTATCCATGCATCCATCCATCCATCCATCTATCCGATATCTAAACTCGGGCAGCTTCTAACCTCAAGACAGAAACACTTTGTCATTGTGGGTGAAAAACAGTTTGTCCTTATTCTCTGACTAGAACTTTTGACAATGTTGTCAGTCAAACCTTAGAATTTTAATTTCATGCAGTGACAGCGCAGTAGTTTCAACACGCCGCTGACATGGTTGGTAATAAAACATTGACAAGATTGCAGTTTTCCCCCCGGGATGCTGATAGAGAAGAATCGTTTGATTGGGTTTGTTAACATTAATTACAAATTAGTCAAATGAATTCCCCTGTAGTTTCTGTAAAGCACTGAGGTTTTATTCGACGTTACATATCCCTGACTAGATAGTGGTCTCTGCTAATTAAATTAATGGAACTGTGCCGTGCAGTCCTGCAGTCAATACAGTCATGGGTCAATACACAAATAAGGGTTCCTGAACCGATTCCTGCATAAACACGCTTACTTAAGAACCAAACAATTTAAGGTCAAAGACTTTTTATTTCCCTGGTGCCGGGATTACTGGAGAAATAAAGTGGATTCTCGAATTGGATTTCTTCGTTTAGTGTGCGACTGAACGCTGAGAAGTGCTGTTAGGTCTGTTTGGTATTCGCCTGACACACTTGGCTAAAATCATCCTTACAAATAATTACAAACTGAAACATCCCCTCAGGCTTCGCCAAAGGCTCGCGAACAACACCGGTAGCCATTTTTACTAATAGTTTACCCACTGGCCCTTCTGTCATGACTTGGTATTTTTGCTGTTCTTTGTCTAAATATATTCATTCTGGTTTTCTTCTTTCTCTGTGACTAGTCTTCTACTATTACTATTAGTGTTAGTATTTGTGTCTATTTGTTACTGTATTTACTGAGTCATTTCTGCTGTGAATGTAAAACAAAAACTCTCATTTGTGGGATTAATAAATGTTTTGTCTGTCTGTCATTCTTTCTGTTTGTTTGTCTGTCTATCCATTCACCCATCCATCCATCCATCCATGTCTGTCCACCTCCCCACCCTTTCATTCAACCATACATCCATTTACCCATCCATCCTTACATCCATCCATATGCTCATCCTTCTATCCTACCAGCTATCCATATATCCATCCATTCATCAATTTGTCTGCATGCCTGTTTATCCATCTATCGATCCACCAATCCATTCACCCATTCATCAAGCCATCCATTAATTCTATTCATCAAAAAGTCTGCCTGCTTATCTATCTATCTATCTATCTATCTATCTATCTATCTATCTATCTATCTATCTATCTATCTATCTATCTATCTATCTATCTATCTATCTATCTATCTATCTATCTATCTATCCATCATGCATCCATCCATCTAAAATTCTGACTGCCTGCTTATTCAACCATCCATCAATATGTCTGACTGCCTGCTTTTTTATCCAACCATGTTTTAATTTATTTGGCTGTGAATGGTAAACATTCTTCAAGTGGAAAATTAATTTGCATGAATAATACAAATGCAGAACAAAAACAAATCCGGTTTTCCGGGTGAAGACTGTTTGCATTGTCTTTTCCCATCCATTACACATCTTCTTTTTCAGATTCCTGCCTTTTCAAAACCTTGTATCTGTTCACATCAGCTTGTGATTTTGCGATGGAATCTTCTGAGCAGGAATCTTTCAATTGAGAATGAAAAAAAAGCGAGGAACAGAAGCTCAAAGACTGTGGCGGCGGAGCGCTGAAATTCCTGTTCTCTCATTATGTGGAAAAGGCTGCGCTTGCATTCGTCGGCTGAACTTTGTCGCTGCTCTTTCTTTGAAGAGAATTTGCATGTGGCAAGTGACTGTGCGCTTGTCTAATTACCTTTTCCTTTTCATTTCCCTCTTCTGACCCACCAAATAATCACTCTTTTTCACTTAGCACCAAACCCAGAGCATATAAACGCTAGAATGTACAAGGCTGGCGGTTGGAGAGATAATGCTCCTTTAGCAATGCGAAACGGTCATTACGTGCTGCCCAATTATCAATGAAAGTACCTGAATAAATGCCAGTAGCAGGTCTGTCAGCGTGATAATCGTCCATGGTTGTGACCATAAAAAACAACGGTGCTGTTTGATTAACACATAAAAGGTACAATATATGTAGAAGCATTTCCCCATCAGCTCGCATCAATGGGTAGCCGGATGATGTGTGTGTGTGCGCAGACCCAAGGCATCAGACTCACCATCGCCAAAACCAAGCCTGTCAGTACGGCTTAACTCAGAGATGGAGAGATAAAACAACGAGCGTAGGAGAGGGATGGAGAGTTGCATCATGGTAGAAATAAACGGCTGGGAAAATGAACAAGAACGAGGCAACGGGAAGGAAAGCAGAATGGTGGATAATAGGCGTTGTGTTGAACGGGTACGGCCACAGGTTGTGCCTTCGCCGCTCGTCCTTCTCTGATGCTTGTCAGGGTTATCGGCTCGGGTTATTTTAAGACTGCACAGCAGATCACACATACTCTGTTTTGACAGTCGGATGCCTTGTTAAATTAGTGGGAGCTTTCATCCACAGTCCTGACTTTCAAAGTTTGCTTTCATTAGGTGAATGAAGCCATGCATTTGTTGATTTTATTACGAATAACCACAATCAGATTATTGCCATACATATCTAAGAAAAATGTTTTGAGGCGAAAAGTTCTGAATGTGTTTAAGCCTTCACTTCCTAGTCAACTGCTGCCAATCACATTCTCCCTAGCCAATTAGGGTAAGGACCACCCCCACGTGAAACTACTGTCAAAAGTCCAAGCACAAAAATTTAAATGGGACATAGAGTTGATGGGACATCATGAATGAATTTTGCTCCTGTTCCATCTCGATCCTTGTCGATTGGAAATTGAGTGAAACTGAACTTTTTTTTTTTACCCTGAATTAAAGTCACAATATGTTTAGAAGCATTTTAAATAACAAGCTGTGTTTTTATTTTACCCCCTTGATTAAGTTTGCCTTTGCTTAATGTTCAAGTCAATATCACAATTTTGACAAGCAACACATTTCCTATCAAGGCAGGTAATTTATCTGTAAAGTGTTTAATAATGAATATATATATTTACAGTGGTTGTTCTTCATTTTTTTTTCCGAATAGTGTGTTTTTTTTGTGAATTATATGCAAAAGTTTATGTAGTATTGATGGTTTAGAACATTTAAACTTTCAGCTACGTAGTTACATCATTCAGTTACTGTACGTTTGTCAGCCACACAGTCATGCCAAAAATCTGCTGTTCCACCACATCTCAAGATGCTGTGGAGACAGTGTTGTACTGTCATGTCTGTAGAATCAGCTTCAAAAAGGATGCGTGTTTGTGACAGAGCAGAACTAGTTCTTAGCAGGGAAGCAGGTCATAAAAGATGGAATCAAATTTCATCTTCTTCTATTTCTGAACTGCAGGGAGCTGGAGTCAATCTCGACAATTCTTTAAAACAACATCAGATTTATTTTTTGTAGACAAAAAAGATATACAAATATTCATAGGACAGCAACATAAAGAAACATATGATAACAGAAAAGAAGATTTTCAGATTTTCTGTATGTTTTCATTAATTTATTAGAGATATGTGTTACTACTAAATATTGACTTATTTTCATCGATCTTCCGTGTCCTATCATGACACGTAAGAGACACCTCTTACCTAAACAACCTGCTCATAATTTTAAGTATATAATACATTTAAATACTTCCTTTGCAAAGACTTGGGTCTTGCACTGCAGTTGACCAAAGTCCAGTTCTATTCGCCGCCATTTTTGCTATAACTGCAAAATGTGCTTCAACAATCGGACACCACTGATTGTCCAACTGGCAACATGCTGTATCAGTTTTAGCACATCATAGGTTAGCACAGCAGGTGGGAAAGTTCCCACACAAAGTACACGGATGAGGCCATCAGGACTCAAGAGGTGAAACGTTTATAAAGTTTAAATGTGAAATGCAAATGTATGTACTTTTTTCCTGCAATTTGAAAACCTGTAGTGATCTGACAAGTTAAATGTGGAATGTAACAAAACAAATAAATGTGAACTCATTAACCGGTTACTGTGATAGCCCTAGTCATCACAGGTAGCCACTACATAGTAAGCCGAGTTTATGTTACAGGTTTGTCATTGCCTAAGAACATCCATTACTCTGGTATAAAGAAACAGACAAATTAAGTGCTGACCGACTCCATTAACTTCTAAACTCTGAGTGGAACTATTCTGTTGGACTGTAAGGGAAGTTACGACTGAAAGTGAAAGATTAGCAGCCCGGGCAGGGACGTCAGTAAACAGCAGTGGGCTATAAACAGCGTAGAGAGTGTGCTGATGCTTCGCCTTGAGCCATGAACAAAAGAAGGATTGTGTAAGTGTGTGTCCTTGCAAATCCACACAACAGTGCTGAGTAATGAGAGCGCTTTAAAGTAGTGAGTCAGTACCTTTACTTTTCCCGCTCTCCCTCGATTTTCCTCATGCCACAGCCATCAAACAATCTCTGACAGGAGCGACCAATAAACTACATCACGGCCATGACTTATAGCTGAGCACACACACACACACACACACACACACACACCTCAGCAGCTGCTTTCAAATCTACAAACTTTGTGGCTAAATAGAAAAGCTGGACAAATAGAAAGGATGGATGTTGGTGTGTTTGAGCGGAAAGAGGGAACACCAAACAAAGGAGGAAATGTAAAAAGCTGTGAAATGGCAGGAAGCGCAAGACTCTATGGGGTAGCAGCTGCAGGACAAATAGGGAAATGCTAATAACCGCGTGTGAGCAGTGTGAAGGGAAAAGCAGATGGGTTGCTGATGCTTAACTTCTAATACGCCTGGGTGTTAAACAGAATTGGAGGCCAAATATGTACCTCAGAGATCAGGGAAAATTAGCAGCTTCCACGTTTCCTAGCAGAAGAGGTTTCTTGAGGTCCACATGCAATCTTCGTTTGGGGATGCTTTTAAACAGTTTGGCTAATCTTGGTGTTTGGCAAACGCTTGGGAAGCAAACTGGAGTCTAATTAAAAATGATAAAAAGCAGCCTTCTGTTTCTTTATAGATTTTGTTAAATTGTTACTTTTTTAAGTGTTTTTTTTTAACCTTTGCATTCATATTTTGTAAAATATTGTTCATCTACGATTGTAATCAGTATTGTATTTACGTAATTAAATGTCTTGCCAAGCCAGGAGAGGGAGCTCTTGCTCGTCACTGCTCTCTCTTCTTCTACTCTGACTTCCTGTCTGGAAGCCATATTAAATCATGGCAAAGACGTCACATGTTTTTATGTGTATGAAGTCTTTTGGATGACATGGCTATTATAAAGCTATTTTTTTTGTGTGCGAAAATTCCATATCGACAGCAACACTTTACAAATTATTTACATTATGTACTTTACTAAAACATAATTTAACTTTTTGCTTATTTTTTTTCATTTTTGTCAATAAAACTACAAGCTTTACTTGCACTTAATGCAATTATGTGCTCTTCCGTTATATCTTGCTATCTGTTTTCCACTGAGTGTCTGTGTTTCCATGCATGTGTGTTTTGTTAATCTCACCTTCAGGCGCCTCCTGCACTACAGATTTAATCTTAAATTTACAAAATGTGATGCCACAAAAAGTCACTTGGCAGTGTTTGCACAAGTTATGACAAATGATGAAGTGGAAAATAGCTTAAAAATAATACAAAGGTGGAAAATCATTTTAGATTAATAAAAGCTAAAAAAATATGAAAATTGGAATTGCATAAGGTCGAATCCCACTTCTGCTGGACAGTCTGTAGATGGTGCTACAGTTTAGGCTGCCCACTGCTCCGGGTTTGTCTGTGTGGTTAAATGCAGAGCACAGTTTTGATACAATCCCTAGTTGCCATATTGAACAACTCACTCACTTTCTACTTAAATTCTGTTTTACTAGGGCAGTTTTTAACATCTGTATCAAATTTCTTCATCAGTTCATCAACCGTGCTTGTTCAGACGATAAAAAGCAAATACTGATTATTTTGAATGCCGTTACAGTTATAGATAAACTAAATCTTTACAGGAGACTTTACTTATTCGCTAGAAAAGTACACAAAGGAGAAAAAAGCATTACACAGAGTAGCACAAAGACCATTAATATCTCAAATCAGGCCCCGAGTCCTTGTCAGCTAGTTACCATGGATGCCAACTTGTGCTTGTATGGAAATTGAACTAGAGGTCAACTCACATCCCTAAGGCATTATGGGTATTCTTAGCATGCATTTTTCCAATGCTTTTGCATTTCTCTGTCTACTTTAGCTATAACAACTCCCTCTTGCTCAGTGAAAAAGTGCAGCAAATATCCAATTAGGAAGGTTTTCCACGCAGTTCATGACATGTCTGGTGGAGTAAAGCATAAAAAGGGTTTCGTAAAAAGCGATTTCTTGAGTCTACAGATTTTAATTGTCAATACAATTTTTTTCGCCACCGTATAATTTCCATTAAGAATATTTTTGTCTTTTTTAAGAAGGAAGTGTTCAACACGAACTCAAAAGAACTTTATATATACCATAAAACATCAAGTAGAAGGCCACCTCTATTAGAAGGCCACTTCTGGTGGAATTAGGACGTTTTGGTGGAAGGGAAAAAAAAAACATATATACAGTATATTAATTGTAATGAATCATTGTAATAGCCTACTGTTAAGCCAGTAGACCAGTTTAGATCTGCTCCTTCCCTACTTCAACCTGAATTAAACCAAGTTAACTCATTTTCAGCGCTGGGCTGCTGTTTTACACGCAGTACTTGAGAAATTGAGGCTGAATTGTTACGTGAAGCTGGCATCTAACACCATAAAAACAATCCTAGAGGTGTGGAAAACGACTTTTCAGTTTCAAAAAGTTCCAAACCTGAGAGATGTGTTAGATAGAAGTGAGAGCCGTGATGAATAAAAATTATAAAAAAAAAAAAATTAAGTTAGTACCATGTAAAATAATAATCCTGCAATATGCGAGCGGGACTTACAATGTTTGTGCGTACTTAACCAAGAGGTGCAAACTTAAGATGGAGCGTCAATTAGTTTCTCTCAGTCAAACGCTAGAAACTTAAAAACATTCGCGATTCATGATGTTTATTTACTAAATATCAAATCTATAATTTTTGAGAAAAAATATGCATTTTGAAATGTGATTACTTAACCAGGAAAGTTAAATATCCAGATGTTTCATCCCGGGAATCAATTTCAACATTCAGAATCAACTCTGTGTTTTTAAAACATCAACTTACTTTGATGCAATTTAACGTTGGTTGAGGCGAGTGACCTCTGTAAATCTGACTGTAATTTTAAAAATAGCTTTTCTTCTACCTGCAACAGGAAAGGTTAATTGCATGTTAGGTGTCCACTCAACATGGATTGGTAGGTTCAGAAGTAATCAGAGTCTTCTGTGTGCCATAAACGTCTGCTGATGGTTTCCTGCCCTCGGGGTTGGAGTGAAAACGCTGACTGCTCGTCTCCTGAGTAATCGTCTTATTAAACAGCAGCGCCAGCAGTGAGGATCGCCGCGTGCCATCGCTCTCCTGCCTCGCAATAGTAGAAGCACAACATTTCTTGTGTTTGAAATTTTTGTGTCTGATGCTGACACGACGTTGTGTGTAGTATGAAGAAAATCAGTTTTTTTAGAGGATGGGTGAACAACAGTTGTGTAGTGAAATGAGATGTGTGTGTGGGTGTGTGTGGGTGTGTGTGACTACTAGACTATCTTAGGTTATGTTTATTATTATTTAATTTTTTATCATTATTATGTATTATTATTAATTGTTATTATTGTTGTTGTTGTTATAGTGTGTGTGTGTGTGTGTGTGTGTGTGTGTGTGTGTGTGTGTGTGTGTGTGCTTGTCTTTTGTATTAGTTCATCCATCCATCAATTTCATTTAATCGCTTTCCATCTCTCGGTCAAATAGAGTTGGAATCAATCGTAACAACTTTGAGCCTAAATGCATTGAATTGGTGACCAACCAGTCACAGTTTAGAACACACACATTCACACTCTCACTCTCATCTGTGGGTACATTTCCAGTGTCTAATGTTTCACTGTTTGAACTATGGAAGGGATCTGGAGACACAGAGGAAACCCACACAAGCATGAAGAACTCCACATAAAAATGTCCTCAAACTTGCCACTATGCCATCTCCAAGTATTAATTTCTTACTGTGTAGTAAAAGTTACTAGCATTTATGCTAAGTGTTTTATACATTTATATTAATTTAAAAGCTAAATCAGTTTTGAAATGCCTTTTACCCACCAAGAGCTGAAGGTCACTTTGACCTCAGAAGAGCTATAAATCAAGACTGGGAGTTTAGAATTAAGGGTGTTAATTCCTCATCTATCTTCAAATTAGAAAAAACCTGTTTATGTAGGAATTTGATTGGTTATTAATTATAGACAAAACTAATAAAGAATGATGTCCTAATTTGCAAGCATACACGACTCCCTTAATAAATAATCTTGTGTTAACTGGCATGTTAAACTAATGTTGTACAAGAAATGTTTTATTTCAATGATCAACATTAACATTTACTTCAATGATTTACATTTATTTTAAATAAAATTATTATTTATTGTATGTTTACTTTAATGATTTCTTTTTTTAGCCAAAAGAAAAATGAAGCATGTTTGTTAAAAGCAAACAAGTTAATGAATTTGCAACTCATTACAATACAGTTTAGGCAGCGCTATAGACACATTTTTGTGTTTGTGTAACCCTTATTTCTCGTCTTTTTCTCCAGGGTTACACTTGTATGAAAATGTTTTTGACTTTTGATCAAAAGATTGCCTGTTTGAATCCTGGATTTGGTAAGTCACCTTGATGAAGCTGTCAAACGAAATGTAAATGTTTGAAAATATTATATATAAAATATAGAATTACACACACACGCACACACATACACACACACGCACACACACCTCAATTAGTTGAGACAAAAATCCATAGTTACCGGTCGAACCCCAACATTGCTACTACCAGCTATATACGTACATGTTATTTTTGCTATTGTGTGTTGGTTTTTGTGTGAGTGAATAAACAAAGTGTCATACATGATGTCATTAGAAGATCCTGACAAGAAGGAACTACAGGAAACCAGGCAAGTGTTTTCATTTCCTAATTGAGCTGACGAGGTGAATTACAGCAGGGTTCTGCTTTGTTGGAGGATTAGCTTCCCTTTAAAATCAATGGGATTTAAAGTGCCTCATTTGCTTCTTTTCTGATGAGTATTTTTCCCATGAGAGTGAATCAGCATGTTTTACAGATGAGATCTAAGACTTTTGATTGTCTCCATGCATTTGTACTGTATTTTGGTGCCACTGGTGATGTACTCCCGTTCCCCCGAGACCTCACTTTCTTCTTTGTGGCTCAATGTTTATGCTGCTATTTATAGACTGAACACACAAAGTCGTTACAGAAATCAATTTTTTTCTGTAATTAGGACAATTAATGAACTAAGCAAAGTGATGTTTGCATTGGCCTAGCATATTAGCAAAAGTGTACCTTATGTACCTTACTGTGAAAATTACTCGATTACAAGTTACCAGTTACAAAAAGACTTAGTAAAGAGTAAAAGCCGTAAAAGTATCAAATTTCAAAAGAACTTAAGTAAATTAAAATGTTCAAAACAGTTCATGTGATTTAGCTCATAAATAGCAGTACCTTCAACATTCTGCAGATGGCGATATCCTCCCAAGAAATCAGGGAGGTAGAAAATGATTCAGACAACTTATCACTCGGAATCGTAATGTAACGAGTAACGGTAAGCGTTCGTTCAGATGTAGTGGAGTAAAGAGTAAAGATACTCACTCACAAATGTAGTGAAGTAGTAACTAAAAGTTGCATATATCTTTGATACTCAGTACAAGTACAAATGTAGCAGGAAAAAAATACTTAAATAAAGTACCCAAGTTATTTTAGTCAAGTACCCTTTACATCACTGCATATTAGCTGCTAAACGAACATTTTTAAAACATACAATAACTGGTAATATATTTAAATTCATATGTCAAATTAAAACATGTACTGGAAATATAGAATCGGGAGTTCTTGGGTGACAAAACCAACATCATATACTGAGAGCAAGAGCTGCTTTGAGGTCATTTTTAGATGTCAAACTTATAACGCTACAATTGCACATATAAAACGCACACAATAAAGCAAAAATACATTTATCGAATCTAAAAATGACCTCGGCTAAGCTCTTGCTCCCAGAATAAAGCTTTTGTGTTATCACCCCAGAAACTCCTGTGATTTCCGTTCGTTTTTAAGAGCTGCCGGAACCGTCTACGAATGAGAGCAGCAATATCCAACTCCGAGGAAAGCGAAGGGAAAGGAGCTTTGCTGATCATTTAATAACGCTGGAGCTTATCAGTCAAGAACAAGCCTGAACTTAATGGTGTGGCCTGTAGCAGACAAGAGATCATTTCATACATGAGGGAATTAGATGAATGTGCCTACAAAGTGCAAAGCAGTAAGTAATTGGAATGGAGGGAAGCTGAAATTACTGTGTGTATTAATAGAAGATTGAAGGGCTAATGCATGTGTGGCGGGAGCTGGGATGGGAAAGGAAAGAGAAGGACCAGTGTTATTTGAACTGGGATTTAATCAAAATTCTTGGTGGCCCTTTGAAATCAATGATTGACGTCATAGCGGAGAAGCACTCATTGAATTACGTGTCATCAGCGCGTTGGTGTCATATTATCCACTTAAGCCAAATTACCATCTATGTAGTTGTGGTGTAGAACACACTACGAAAACCATCATGTTGTTATGTTGCTTTATTGGAGTTTTGTTGTCATGTACATGTATTGCTGAAATGTACAATTTTGGCTCATTCTTGTGAAAAAACAAAAGCTAAATAAAAAAATAAAAATATGGTTATTTTATTTTAAAAAATTACATATATATATATATATATATATATATATATATATACATATATATATATATATATTATTCAAAATAAATGTTAGACATACTAGGAGGTTACCTACATAAAGGTAACGTTCACCAGGCTTTATACAACCCGCTATGTGTCCCGAACAATCTAACAAAACCATTGTGTCACAGGCTGTTTTTTTGCGGCCTGACTGAAGGTCAAGCTTTTCACCCCTGCCTTTTGTTCACAGCCACCATTCATCCCGTAGACAGGCAATAATCAGATAATCAGATCCCTGACACTCCATCAGTACTGTTGTGATGATCAGCTGATGGATGAGGCACATGTATGAACGAAAGAATGCATTTATATGCTGCTTAAAATAGGCAACAATTATAAACGAAAAGAAGCAATACAAAAGCAAGAAAGCAGTACTACTGCTCTAAGTTTTAATAAAATGATTATAACAGATTTATAGTGGTACATTTCAAAGTAACTGTTACGACTTGGAAGGACAGATGAAGGCAGATTATGAAACAATGGTTTTAATGTCAAAATTGAAGAAGAGTATCATAGAAACGGAGTGTGAGAACTTCAAACGCAAGTACAGGAAATAGAACCACCTAGACGTGGCTCCTCTAATAACACGTTTGACCAACAGCTCCTCAGTATCAGCTCTTTAACCACAATGGCAATTGCCTACAGGTGTCGCTGATAATAACAAGCCATGGTCCTGAACAGTCCAAGTCCGCATCTAAGTTCAGCCACCAGACGGAGCTTAACCGTAGGGCCGTAACAGTACCCCCCCCCCCTTAGGGTCGGGCTCCGAACGCCAGCAGAAAGCCCCTGGGGTGGCGACCGGGTGGCTTGCTGCGAGTCGAAAGCTCTGAATGGGGGGCGACGGGGCAGCTCAAACCCCAGGAGCCGCAGCGATCAAGAGAGGCATGTCGAAGACGCCCGAGTTCAGGGTCAGCCGAGGAAGAGCGAAGAGAAGGAGAGCAGGTTGAGCGAGGATGAGGAACAGTGGGAGAAGAAAAGCGAGGATGAGGAAGAGCGAGGATGAGGAAGAGGAGCAGAGGAAGAGCCAGAGCACGAAGAAAATTGCGGACGTCAGATCAGAGAGCGAGAGGATTGAGAACCGAAAAAAAAGAAGACCAGAGGGAACGGGAATGAAAGGAAAGAGAGCGGAATGAAAGCGAGCAAACCCGAAGACATAGATAATGATGGAAAGGAGCGGATTAAGCTGGAGGGGAAGCCGAAGGAAGGAGAGGAGGGATCGACTTCGGAGACGGAGAGTCACACAGAGACTGGTCTGACCGAGTATCTTGAGGTCTGAGTCGTGGCTCTTCTAATAACAAGTTCGACCGACAGCTCGTCAGTCTCAGCAATGCCTTTTTTAACCACAATGGTAATTGCCTACAGGTGTCGCTGATACTAACGATCCATCGGTCCTGAAAAGTCCAAGCCCGCATCTCAGTTCAGCCACCAGAGGGAGACCACAGGGCAGTAACAAAAAAAAATATTTGTTAATATATGTACCTATGTGTACTATATGTAACCCTGTACCTAATATTCCATCTATTCATCCATTTTCTGTTGCTTATTCCATTTCTGGGTCACGTGGAGCTGTAGCGTGGGATATACACTTTATATATTTTAACAATGATAATGAACAGAATATTTAGTATTGATATTATTTATTATTACGTTTTTTGTTGTTATTTCAGTGTAAAGATAATTTGTAAAATTGTCTTCTATAAGTTGAAGGGTGTGTGTGTGTGTGTGTGTGTGTGTGTGTGTGTGTCTGTTGTGTTGGGTGTTCATTCTGGTCATTTTAAAACAAAAAAATTATAAAATAAATTGTGACAGTTGTGCTTATTTTTGTATTCTCTGTCATGTTCTTTGTCTCAATTAAGCAGATTTTGTCAATAAGTGAACAATATTAGGATGTGTAGTTGGATATTTTTCAAAATAGTGGGATATACCCAAATCGTGTGTGTGTTGACATATATTGAGTACACAACTCTTTGGTTGTGTTTAAAAGTTGACATGTTTTAGCATATTCAAATTATTGGTTTACTGTAACTGTACGCCAGTACTGTATGTCACTGGGATGGACATACAGTACTGGCGTACAGTTACAGTAAACCAATAATGGTGAGGTTGGCCACAGGCCGATGGTGTGTTTACAGCCCAGGTCCAGAATTGCCGGGTTTGACTCTTGATCTCCTCTCGGCCCTTGAAATGAAAATGGATGTTTGAAAGTGAAAGCAAGCGAAATCTTTTGTGTCGCCGCACACAGAGAGACTATTAGCGGCGTCTGTCAGGGTGATGGGTGGAGCTTTCTGACATTAATGGGGGGGAGGCGGAATGACCCGGCGCTTGACTGTCATCTGACCAGCAGCATACAGCTTTTCATCTGGCCATTAAAAACAGCCTTTAATCATGTTCTCACTAAGCAAGACACACTAATGGCTCTCAAGAGAAAACATCTGCCAGCTTGATATTTCTGAGTTGAGAAAGGATGGGAATGAAGAAAGTCGCCGGTTGTTTTTTTTGTTCTGCAGACGTACAGTAATTACATGACGTGAAAGAGAGAGATAGTTTGCTTTGTGGTCCTCTGTCATTAATTTAAATGAGGAGTTCACCGAGATTATTAGTCTGGAATTACGGTCATCGTTAACAAAGAAATCCCAGGCTGCTTTTGTCTCTAAAAACTTCTCGTAAAGATGAAACATTTACTTTAACATTGTTTTCGAGCATTTTACTGTAATGAGTGTTGTTGGGTCTCTTGCAATTTAATGTAGCTTGGAACTGTCCCTGAAGGCCTGTGGGAATTTTTTGATAGAATTAAAATATGCTCAAATCTTTTTGCTCAAATCTTGTTTTACAATAACTGTTAAACAAAATAACAAAAATACATACATAAATAAAAAAGAAAAAACAACAACAGAAATTCTTGAATGCACAGATAGGTGAAATGACTTGTTGATAGAACAATGAATAAAGAGATGGATGGATAAACGGTACCAGATTTGGAGAATTTGCATTTAGTAGAGCCTAAATATGATATTTTGTTTTACTTTAATTGTAGTTTGTGCTGTAAATGTTAGGTGTAATGTAAGGTAATAAAGTCTTGTCTACTCCCGAGTTCACGCCCGGGGCCTTTCGCAGCCATCCAAGCCGCCCACCAGTCTTCAGCGATTTCGAAGGCCTACACCCAACATCTACTGGTCCCAGCAATCCCCTGCAGTTTAGGGACCATTATAGCATTCAGTGCCTGCCGTTATGGGAGCGGGGTACTGCTACAACCCCGTGACTCGGTTGCCAACAGCAATGGACTTGTAACCAAATCTGCAGCTCGTTAGCCTCAGTAACAGGTGTTGCGGATCGGTGAAACATTAAAAGGAATATCCTGTATGTTCCTGGGTGTTCCCGAAGCCCTCCGAGTGATTCCGAGAATACCCGAGTTTCCCTCTGAGAGTTTCCTGAGTTACTGTCTGCAGTTCCTGAGTTATAGTTTGTGGAATAAAAAAAACTTTGGTTTCAGGACTTCCTCGTGATTCTGATCACAGCCGTCGGCGGGACACATATATCTTGTTTGTTTATTTATTTATTTGTTTATTTTTTCTAATCCATCCATTTTATGAACCACATGGGTAGCTAGAGCCTATCCCATCAACTTTTGTTGATGGGTCAATCCCATCATCTTTTCCAAGATGGCGCCGGTGAGGAGGCTGCCGACGCAATCGCTCCAGCCTATCCTTCCTTTCAATTTGTTTTTTTTTCGCACTTTTAATTACTCTTGCTGTTGTATTTGCAATGGATGGTCATTAAATGATCAGTAAATGATCGGTCTACTCTTCTATCTATTGGTGTACAATGCACCCACCTTTCGTCGGTTTTAAGTCCAAATCCAAGATGGCCAAGCGAGATCCAGAAGGACAATGACCTCGATGACCTCAGGGCAAGGATCAAGTTACAGAGAGACATTCGGGACTGCAACCTTCTCTGCTTCACCGAGACATGGCTGAACCCAGCGGTACAGGACCGGAAAGTCAAGAGGAGGTGGAGTGTGTTTAATGGTGAACAACCGCTGGTGCGACGGCGTGAGCATCGTTCCGTTATCGCGCTCCTGCACACCAAACCTGGAGCTACTGACAATCAAATGTCGCCCTCTCTATCTTCCAAGGGAATTCAGCTCGGTCATAGTCAGCGCCATTTATGTTCCACCTCAAGCAGACATGGACACCGCAATACCGCTCTCACTTCTCCCCAGACAAAGCACCAGGACGCCGCTCTCATCGTGTTGGGGGATTTTAACAGTGCCAACCTCAAGCGCGCACCAGGGGCGAAAGGACACTTTCCCAACCAGAAGCTGTGGGTAGATAAAACTATCCGCGACTTTCTGAGATCCTGCTGTGGCTGACGAGCTCAACATCTTTTACGCTCGAGAGGAGACCTGAGGAGGGCGTTCAGTAGAGTGAACACCAGGACGGCATCACAGGTCGGGTTCTGAAAGCCTGCGCCGACCAACTAGCTCCGGTGTTCAATGAGATGTTCAATCTCGTCATGAAACAGTCTACAGTTCCGTCATGCTTCAAACAGTCCGTCATTGTTCCTGTCCCGAAGAAGCCTCAACCCGCCTGTCTGAACAACTACCGCTCTGTAGCGCTTCCGTTCCCTGAGAGCAAACACGGAGAGAATGAGGAGGAGCTTCTTCCCGCCGGCCGTACGGAGTCTAAACCAGGGTGTCCCAGCACCTACCACCGGAACTGTCTCTCTAACACGATGACTGCACTTTAGTCACCACTGCACACTGGGTCACTTTAAACGGGACACTTTAAATCATCAATTGAGTCTCTTTTTCTGCTTTTGTATTTTTTTGTGTTGTATTTTTAATTCATTTTTTATCTGTATATTTATGCCGTATTTCTCTCCCTTATTGTATTTTCTGTATTTCTTTATCACTTGAATTTTTTTTTTGTTCCATCACCCCCCCCCCATGTTAACATGCCGGACAATTGCAAAACACATTTCACTTCAAATTGTTGAAAAATAATTGTGGGTGTGACAAATAACATTTGAATTTGAATTTGAATATGAGTTTGGATTGTTGGCTAACCAATCACAGAGCAGAATACATACATATATATATACATATATATATATATATATATATATATATATATATATATATATATATATATATATATATATATATTCACACAT